>JAODAL010046088.1:0-31290 GCA_025379985.1 Phyllomedusa bahiana | reverse complement strand
CCCCCTTGGATATTCAATGTGCTGTGAGCAGATAGGATTTAAATGTATATGCAGCTGCAGTGGACGCACACTGGATTTCAGATCCAATACCCCAAAAAATTAGAAATAGAACGTTAAGAGAAGCAGTCTCTGAGACAAGCTGAGACACCCCACAAAAATCGCTGTATAAAAATCAGTTCTTCAGTAACAATCAGCCGCGGCAGCACCTTCCCTGATCAGTACAGTGAGAGCAGTATGAGCTCCCAGCGTCGCGCCCGGACTTATATAGTGCGGTGACGTCACAGAATCCCGCCGGTCTCTGATTGGCTTCATCTCTGCACATGTCATGCAGGCTATGCCCTTCTTCCTCCCAGAGTGCTTTGCCCCATGTAGCACCATGTGCTCGCAGCCATTTTATCAATCAAAAGCACACTTCGTTCACCCGAAGTCCCCCAAAGTTCGACTTCGTTCAGAACCGAAGTTTTCCTGAAATTCTAAACGAATTCCACTTCGTTAGAATCAATTCGCCCATCTCTACCTGAGAGGAATCACATCAGAACAAATTTTAATGCTAACCCTCAGTGAATCTGGTTAAAATCTACTGATCGTATCTCAGTATTCATTCTTAGAAATTTGAGATTATAATAAATTGGATTTCCATATGTTCTACTTTAACCACATTTGTTTTGCCATTGGAAATTTTGGAATAGCTTATCTTGCAGCAATCTTTAATTTAATTAAATAAAAGATAAAAAGGTAATTTTCATTCTAAATTAGAATTGTCAATTGCATGTAAAAATACACTGCCTTCACGTTTTGCTTCCTTTTTTCATTGCTTACATTTTTAGCAATATGTATTTACTTAAGGGCTGTCATTTATTGTAATAATCATACGTAAAGTTCATATATGCTAAAGGGCCTTGTGAAAAGGGAAATTCTGTGATTAAAAAGAATTTTGAGTCCGTTGGTTTCACAAAATTATGAAATTCTTAATGGTTCATATACATTAAATAGAAGATGGTCAAATCTCCAATCTCTTTTGCTGGAACTAAGAATCAAACACTAAAGAGATCACTCCCCTATTGAAATGCAAAAAAAATCTAGGGATTGTGACATTACAAGGGCTAAAATGGCTGTTTTTTCTCTAATCCTGGCTTTTGTGGCCGCCCATCAGTGATTAAATGAGCACAGTTGTTCATAATGCTCATAATTATATCATCATACAGTAAACGGACACTATGCACAAGCTCCCAGCACTGTACATTGCAAGTTTCACTGTGAGATTCTAAATGATATTCCTAGAATTTATTAAAATGTTTAATATTAACTTAAAAAGTAAAAAAAACACAGTGGATAGACCTTGGATGAAACGTAACAAAATCGTTGTTGATGTTTTTATGCCACAGCAGAAAACAAAAAGGAACATTGAATAAGTTACTGCTCCAAACCTACTTTGCCACTTGTGATTCTTTTGGTCACTAGATTGTGGCTTACAAGAGTGAGCTCTGTGGTTACCTTTTTTTTACTTTAAGAGCCTAAAACAACAATCCCTCAACTTTTGTGAATTTATGATAATACAAATTGTTTTTTTTTCTCTAATTAATAGTCAAATACTTCTGATATCTTTTCTTTACAGTAGTTTTTACTATTCGAAAACAAAAAAAAAAACCTTAAGGTTAATTTAGTGCAGAGTTTCAAAATTTTGTCCTCAACTTCCCTTTAGGAGTCAGTTTTTGTGAATTTTCTTTTTTACAAACAGATGGGATGATTGCTGACCAAATCAAATAGATGTGTTCATTGATTCACTATTAAATAATTGTTGAAAGATTTTCTAATGGGGCAGTTAAGAACTTAAAGTGGAAAACTATCTTCTAGAGTATGTAACCCCTTTAGTATGTTTGACACATTTTAAGATTAATCTTGGAAGAAAAACATAAATGTTAAGCTAAATGTTAAGCTAAATTAGAAACAATCTAAATATTACACAGTAATAATGGGGTACAGATAGAACCAGTAAGCCAGAAATGCTGGACCTAGAACAGCTGATTCCTAGTTTTGATTTAGGATGATCATATACAGTACCAAGAAGCACAATTCAATCATAATGTGTATTAATAATTAAAATGCCTAGAAAACTTGAAAAATAATTTCTTTGGTCATACTGGCCTTCCAGATTACTATAGAATCTTCTGACGCAACAATAAGATCTGTGACGATGGTGGACTCCAAACAACTAACAAGCCAAACAGGGAAGTACACCAGCAGTCACAGTAAATAACAATACTAAGTGTGTATCAAACAAAAGAAAGCTTTAAAGCTAGATGATTCAGCAAACAGACAGTGGGCGGGTTGTGACAGGTGAACAGTTCATAGAGATTTAACAGAAGCAAGATTCCATCCAGAAGCAAGACACCAGAACCTATTTCCCTAACACTGACTATAAAATTATCCCTAAAAAATGTCCCTAAGCTACAACTGACCTTAATACAGTAAGCAGCATATTGTGATTTTCCATTCTGAAACTGCTCATTGTTTAGGCTTATAGCACCCAGAAAAATTCCTGATGAAAGTACCAACAGTGTGTTTCAAGTAACGTACACCAAGCTATAGTGCAACAAGATATGAGGAGTATGTCTACGAGTTCAACAAAATTATGGAGTTTATTTTTACTTCTCTCATCCCTAAAACTGTTTTGAAGATACAGATTTCACTTCCAAATGCGTCATGCCAATCAACGCAGAGCACAGGGGGCGGAGGGGGGGGGGGAGAGAAGAACGTCACCAGTGGGGTGTGTAGGGATCTCATTTTATCTATGTCACTGCGCTTCCTGATCGGCGCCATTAGCTCATATACACTGTCCTAGATCACTGTCTCTCTGCTGAGCTTTTTTATCTCCCAGTGATTTTAAAACTGAAAAATATCTTTGATAGAGTGGTTAGATTAGGATACAGCAAGATTACAGAATTCTAGTTAGTATTAGTTAGAGATTTGGAAACCGATCCAGTGCTCTGAACAGCACAGCTGCGGGGGTGGGAGGGCCATCCCTGCCCCGGGGGGGGGGGGGGGGGGGGGGAGGGGGCAGATCCTACATCAGACATATTTCTCCTCTCAAGCCACTGGGAAATAGCACCAAATTTTATTTCTGCATAGCAGGCATCCACCACAGTCTGAGTTCAGGGTGTCACTTTCTTGTGGGGTGCATGTCTGCATTTATAACTCATATTAGTCCTTTCAAGTCACTGTCATATATCACCAACTTTTATTTCTGCGTAGCCAGCATCCCCCACAGTTTTAGTTCAGGGTGTAACTTTCTTGTGGGGTGCTCTTCTGCATTTATTACTTATATTTGTCCTCTCAAGCCATGGTGAGATAGCACCCTATTTTTTTATGTGTTGCCTGCCACCAGTGTCATAGGAGGAGGGGTTGACCTTTGTTGCGGGCTGAACTTCTACATCACAGACAGCTACATTCAGCTCTCATAAGAAATCACTGTTCTATAGAGCGTATTCTATTTGTACTCCTGTTTGTCAGTTGTGGGAAAATACCACATTTATAATAATAATAATAATCTTTATTTATATAGCGCCAACATATTCCGCAGCACTTTAAAATATAAAGGGAATAAGCACCCGACAAACCAGATATTAATTATAAAAAAGCTACTGACAAATAAGACATGAGGTTGAGGCCCTGCTCGCAAGAGCTTTTCAATCTATTAGGGTGTATAGGAAAACAAAGGGGGACAAGTGCTTGGTTTGCAATGGTCCGCCATGTTTACATAAATTAGGGTAGTGCAAAATAAAAAGTGAATGAACCTGCCATCCGAAAATTTCATCTAATATACAGATAAGTCCTGTGGGTGCCAAAGTGCAGGAAGTGGGCGAATTTTGTGACAGAATTTTTGGGGTTAACAATTTGGGATCTTGATAGCTTGTCTAAGAAGATGAAGGGTTTTTAGAGCGCACTTAAAACTGTGAGGGTTGTGAGTTTTGCCCGATCACATGGGAACATGTTCCAGAGAGCTGGTGAAATAGTGAAAAATCTTGGAGAAAAGCATGGGAGGTTCGGAGGTGAGGTTGAAATCTTAGATCAGTAGCAGAGCGGAGAGAGGGGTAGGGTGTAGACAAGATGAGGGAGGAGTTTGGGGGGGGGTTGCAGCGTTTGGGGAGACCCTTAGGGGGTTAAGGATGAGTTTATGTTGTTTTCTTAATAATGGGAGCCAGGCAAGACTAAACAGTAAGGGGCGGAAAGAAAGACAAGCCGGCTGCTGATTCAGGACAATTGGAGAGGGGAGGTTTGAAAAGGGGGAGACCGATAAGAAAGGAGTTACAGAGTAAGCAGAAGAAAAAAGAGTAACAATGATTTTGATTTTGTGTTGACGTTACGTTGAATCGTCATGGGGTCGATGGTCATAACGCAAAACCAATAAGATATTCGTGGTCATATAGATTATCACCGTGACCATTAAAGTCTAGGGAGAGCAACAACACTTCATTCTTACCCCCAAACAGGGAGGGGAAAGCGGGAATTTAACATCCACAACATCAAAATGGTTTCACATTTAGCAACCACTTAGGTTAAAAAAGCCACAGAAAAAAACTCACACCCCATTCATCCCTGTTTTTACCACGCAGCCCCTTAAAACCCTGACACCCAAAATTAAAAATCCAAAAAGGCAGTAGATTTGAACCACATTTTACTTGAACTGGAATTTACCCCTGTCCTGGAACGCCGACCCCCAAACCTGCGCCCCCCCAATTTAAAAGTGCCAAAAAAGGGAGTCTTTCAACCCATTTTTATTTTGAACTGGACTTTAACTAAATTTTCGTCCCGCGTAGACCATTAAACCTTTCTACCCACAGTTTAAAAAAATGCTGGGAAAAGGAGTTTTTCAACCCCATTTATTGAACGGACATTGAATCCCCTTTTCTGCCCAGATGACCATTAAACCTGTTGACCCACAGTTTAAAAAGGGGAAAAAAAAGGATCTTTTCAACCCCTTTTTTTGTAAACGGACATTGATATACCTGTCCTGGCCCGAGACCAAAAAACCTGTCCCTACCCCAAATTAAAAAATGCCGGGAAAAGGATCTTTGAACCACCTTTTTATTAAACGGGAATTACTTTACCCTGTCCTTACCGCAAAAAGCCATTAAAACCTTCGACCCAAAATTAAAAAAAAAAAAAAAAAAAGGGGTTTCCCCCCCCCCCGGAAAAAAAAAAAAAAAAAGGAGTCTTTCAACCCCTTTAGTTTCATGGACTTTGACACCCCTTCCCGGGGCCAAGCAGACCCCAAACCTGGCCCCCCAAATTAAAAAGTCCGGGGAAAAGGGGTCTTTAACCACCATTTTATTTTTAACTGGACTTTAAAACATACTGTCCACCGCGTATGACCATTAAACCTGTTGGGGAACACAGATTTAAAAAGTTTTTGGAAATTGGGCCCCCCTTTTTTCCCCTTTTAGTTTTTGGCCCGATACCTTTAAAAAAACGCACAGGCCCCAAATGCATACCCCCCACTTTTAAAAAGTCCGGGGAAAAGGGTTTTAAACCCCACCAAATTTAGTTGAACGGAATTACCTATGGGGCCCCGCGCGGGTGTCAGCGTATATTTCAGCTTCATTCCCCCAGCTCGGCCCCCCCCCGACCCCCACGTTAACCCCTTAATTTTCGCACGATCGGGGAAAAATAAGGGACGCAGGGGAGATCGCTCCTCTGCTCTCTGTCGGCGGCAGCAGCGCACGGACGGGGCGATCCTTTTAGCTCCGCCCCCCTGCAGACAGCAAGGAAGGAAGAAATGCCTTCCGGGTTGTCTGTGAGTCACGATCCCGGCCGTGCCCTGGGGGATGGCCCGGGATCTGACTGACAGTTGTCAAGGAACCAGTATAGAACAAGCTGGCACTGATTCCTATTTTTGAAGATCAAAGTCTCTCATTCAAATCCCCTATGGGGGAAAAAAAAATAAAAAATGTGAAAAAATGAAAAAAAGTTAAAAAAAGTAAAAAAAAAGTAAAACAAAACACGAAAAAAAATAAAAATACTACACCGCCCTTTTTTCCCCCTTTTCAAACGCCAATCCCGCGTGCGTAAAAACCTGCCCAAAAAATTGTCATGTTAATTAACCCGTACGGTGAACGGTAAAAAAAAAAAAAAAAAAAAACACAGAATTAAGATTATTGTTCAACCCCCAGACATAAAATGAATAAAAAGCGATCAAAAACCCCCTAGAAACCCAATGTTGTACCCAAATTTAAAACGCAGTTCATCCCAAAAAAAAACTTTATACAGCTCTGTAAACGGAAAAAAAAAAATTATGTCTCAGAAGATAGCGATGCATAAAAATTGTTTTAAAACACTAAAAAAACTTTTCTTTTTTTTTTAAAATCTTCAACCTAAAAAAACTATATAAATGGGTATCGCCAAAATCGTAGCGACCCAAAAAATAAAGATAACTAAACACGGATACTGCCGGTGGGGCCTGTTAAAAAAAAAATAAAAAACATATAGGGTTGCAGTATTTTTTTTCACCCTGGCCCCCCAAAAAAAAGGATTTAAAAACGATCAAAAAACCTGTCCCCCCAAAAATATATAATAAAAAGTCAACTCATTTTGCAAAAAAAAAATCCCCAACAGCCCAAGACAGAAAAAAATTTTAAAATTATGGCTCCCAGACAGGGGGGGTGCAAAACGTATTTTTTTTGTTGATAAAAGGTTTTTTTATTTTAAAAAAGCAAAAAACATAAAAAAAATACAAAATTTTGGGGATCGGTGATTCGTATTGACCTGCGGTAAAGTCCCCCTTCATATAACCCCTACAGTGACCGCATAAAAAAAAAATAAAAAACACTCCAAAATTTTTTGAATTTTTTCAAAAACTCAGAAAACCTTAAAAAAGTGAACATGCTATTCACCCCATAATGGTACCCCAAAAAAAACTTAATCATCCCGCAAAAAAAAAGCCCCCAGCTTGACAACAAAATAAAAAGGTTTTGGCTGTCCGAATAGGATATAAAAACCAATTTTTTTTTAGATGTATTTTCTATTGTAAAAGTAATAAAAAAGAAAAAACATATAAAATCTTATCATTGTAATTTTATGACCCCATAGTAAAATTTTCAATCATGACACTTCACGGGGAATGCTGTAAAATTGAAACTCAAAAAAAAAATGACCAAAAGCTTTTCCCCCCTTTTTTATTGCCCAAAACAAAAAAAAAAACTAGGAAAACCCCCGTGCATCCAAAATGCACATACCCCCAGATGAGATCCCTGATGGGGGTTGAAACCAAATGGGGCGCTTCTGAAGTTTCGCCTGTTCTGCACTTTGGGGCTTTGCAAATGCCTGGCCCCCCCAAAATCTGGGGCCAAAAGCCCAAAAGCCCCCCCTCCCTTTTGCGCCCAGCCCAAGGCCCCAAACAGCAGTTACACCCACATGTAGGGGGTTGCCGAACTTGGAAAAATTGCTTTAAAAAAGTTTTTGGGTTTTTTTTTTTTTTCCCAGGATTCCTTGTAAATTTTTTTTGAAAAATTTTAACAAAAATTGAATTATGTAAAAAAAAAATTTTTTTCATTTTCAAAAGCCCTATGCTAAAAAAAAAATTGTAATTACCTGTGGGGGCTATAATCAAAGCACCCCTGGATAATTTTATTAAGGGGTTTTATTTTCCAATATGCGGGCATTTAGGGGTGTTTATTAAGTTTTTTAGACCCCTTAGGGTGTCCCCCCAACCTGAAATGGGCCTAAATAAAATCTATTGAAAAGAGACCCCCCGAGTATATAGGTGCTCCCCCCATTGGGGGGTTAAGGGGGAGCCAATAATCACTAGGCCCCTATTGGAAAACCAAAAATGGTAGCCTGGGGGGGAAATTTATATTAAGTCATTAAACCCATTCATTTACCTATTTCCCGTGAATAATGGTAAATAAAAAGAAAATCTTCCAAAAAAAAATGAAATTTTAAATTTCACCTCCACTTTGCTTTAATTTCTGTGAAATATTTAAGGGATGAAACTTCCCAAATAGTGTTGTAAAAACTTAAGGGGTCTAGTTTCTCAGTGGGTCATTTTGGGGATCAACATGACCCCTCAAAGCCCCGTAAAACGGAGTGGTCCCAAAAAAATGATATTCAAATTTTTTTAAAATTGGAAATTACTACAAAATTTCTAAGCCCCTAATGTCGTAAAAAAAAAAAAAAAAACATTTAAAAAATGATCCCAAACCCAAAGTGGGGCATATGGTAGATGCCGTTAAAATATTTTGTGGGGAATAATTAAATTGTCCTTTCACGCAAAATTTTGCAAAATTTTAAAAAACCTAATTTTTTTTTCCAAAATTTTTAAATTTTTTATATTTTTCACAAACAAACAAGGATTGTAGGATAAAAATTTTTTCTAACTTAAAACACCCTGGTCACGAGAAAAAAATCTCTGAAACAAATGAATAGGTAAAGGCAAAAAGTTTTTCTCACATAAATGACCTGTCAGATTTTAAAAAGGCGGTCGGAAGGTCAAAAAAGGTGGGGTCCCCTTAAGGGGGTTAAAAATGCCCCTATTCTTTTTTGACGCACCATCACCCTTGAGTACTCTTAAAATGTGAAAAAACAAATGTCGTTAGAAACAACATTTTTTTATAATGGAACCCGTAGTTAAAACTGCATTTAAAGCAAATGCCCCCCAAAAAATTTAAACAGACCCTTTAGCCCTTTTTTACAATTGTGAAAAAACAAATGTCTGTTAGAAAAACTTTTTTTAAAAAAAACCCATGTGTTGCGGCATTTCAAAGCAGCATGACCCCAAAAAAATTTAAAAAAAAGGACTTTGCACCACTGTTAAAAATTGGGGTTTAAAAGGGTTTTTGGAAAAATGCCAAAAAATTAAAAAAGGGGCCTACCTTATTTTTTCCCTTTGTTTCCCAAAAGGACCTGGTTTATTGCTTATCCACGGGCAACGGGCCCCCCAAAAAAATTTAAATTAAAAAAGACTTCTCAGCCACTATTAAAAATTGTGGGGGAAAAAGGAAATCCCAACTTAAAACCACATTTCTGTTCCAAAGGACCATAAATTTTTTGCTGTATCTCACAGCAAAATAAACCCCAAAATTTTAATATAAACTTCCGGGCCTTTTTAAAAAAATTTTGGGGTGGGAGAAATCCCACTTGAAGCCTTTTTTTGGGGCCCAAAAAGGACCATAATTATAGCTTTTCCCTCACACCCAACTGACCTTTAAAAAACCCTTGAAAATGCAAAAAATTTCCAAAAAGAAAAAGTGAGAAAATTGGAATACGGTGTTGTAAAAGAAACCTTTGCTGTCTTTTAAGTCTTTACAGAAAAACCAGCAAAAGAACTGTTGGGAAAAAAAAATAAAAATTGCATTTAAGAAATGATCTTTTTAAAAATTTAAGTTTTCAAGGAGGACCATTTCTGTTTAAAGGGGAAATGTAAATTTGCCCGGGAATAACCCGGTCCCTGGGGCCAAATTGGGGGCCACAACATCATCAGAGTTCCATGCCTGTTTTATTTTGATGAAAGTAAAAACGAACCAAACCTTTTAAGGGTGGAAACCCGGATGGTTTTTCTGTAATGAATCCCCCCAGCTGTGATGAAGGTCCCCGCCTGTTTTTGGCTGGTGCGGGGCCCCGGGAAAAACCCCTTCTTTTGGCGGGGCCGGCTGGGGCCCTTTGTCCATTTTGGTTTCCCAAAGGGTCTATTGGGTCCGGAACAAAAATTACAAAAAATCGGGTTGAGACGAAAGATGGGCGTTGCCCCCATGTTTCTTAAGTGGTTTAGGTGTTGTATGTTTTTGCCCTGCATTGAAATGCGTTGGTGAGGGTGGTAAATAAAGATTGCCAGGGGGTCACCATTAGGCTTCTGCCACCTTGCCTGTTGCTACTGTGCCGTAGGGTTTATTTGGAACCCCTTATGCTGTTAAATTCATGATGTTGTTCCACCGTGACATTTGAAGAACGTGAATCAAAAAAAAGTTGTTATTTTGATAAATCTGAAAGGTTCCCATTTCCGGGCATTTTCACTCCCCTTTTTGGGTGGGGGGGGAAAAGGAAAAGTGCTGAGTTTTTTTTTGTACCGGGGGTTTCCCGGAGGGTGGCCCCCAAAGAAACTTTTTGGTTCATTTTGTTCCCTTTAAATTTCGGGATAAGGGTGGAGGAAATGGGCATCCAAGCATCTTGTGGGGGAGATGGAGCCTTAAATTTCCCCAACCCTTGGGGTGGGGGGCCCAACTAGCAAACTGATCTTCCTCACCCTTCCCCCTCCCCCCTCAAATTCGCGCCAACCTTTTTCCCCGGGGGCAGGGACGTCGGAAAAAGTCGGTGTTTGGAAAAACCTTTCCCCTTCCCCCCCGCTTCCTCCGGCAAGTTTTTCAACACACCCCTGATTTCCCTGGTGTTGCCCCCTTGAAAAGTGTTGCGCCCTTTTGGCAACCCCCGGGACCCAAACCCTGCCAAATTAAAGGGACCAAAAAATTTGAGAAACTGGGGGGCCGGTGGATTCAAACGGAGAAAAAAGGCCCCAAAGTCCGCACGGTGTCAAAGGGATTTTCCCAAAGAATAATCATCAAAATGTAATGCTGACAAGCGCATCTCCCCCACTGATCATTTTGGTGGTTCTTCAAAACTGCCCAAGGTTGGTGAGAGCTTTTCCCCTGCCTAAAATTCTGGGTTTGGTCAACCCCCCCCCCCCCCCGTGCCGCACCATTTTGCCCCCTGAAGGCCCAATGTTTTAAATTCGTATGCGTAATGGCATTACGCTGTTTCCCCAAAATTCGTTTGGGATGTGGGGGTTTTTGGAATTTCCCCAGCGGGGTTCCCCACATAAAAACTTGAAAAGGTTGCGGGGAGGGCCGGGGTGACGCTGAAAACGAAAGCCAGGGGGGGACGAAGGGGGGGCGAAGGGGGGAAAAGTGGAACTTGGGGTTTTTAAAAAGCTTCCCTCAGCGGGCAGTCCAGCCCGGGTAGCTCTTTAAAAATTTTTCTGGACGAAAAGGTTCTTACATGTCCCCAGGCAAGGGAGGGTGTTTTCACCCTACCGTTTTTAAGGGCGGCCAGAAATTTCGCCCGTTATCGCACCCCACCTTGCCTGGGGGTGGGGGAGACCCGTCCACAGCCCCCTGCCCTTGTGTTGGGACGGCCCTCCAAGACAGATTAATTTAAAACCCGGGCCCCGGGGTTTTTCTGGGCCCCGTGTTCCCAAAGAGGAATTTGGGGGAAAGAGCCTGCACCCCCCTGCGGTTTTAAAAAGAGCTGGCCGACCCTGGAAAACCCGTCCCCCCCCAGAAAAATCCACCCGCTCCCCCAGTGGCTTCACAAAAATTTATACGGCCTTGGCGTGCTTATGTCCATGTGTCGGTGGTCAGATGGACTTTTGGGGACACAGTTTTCCCAAAAAACGCGTTTTAAAAATTTTAAAAGACCGTGGTGGCCAGGGAAACGGGGGGGGGGGGCCCTTTTTCTGGCAAAAAAAATTGCCTGCTCGGCATCTGTATTGGGGTCGGGCCAGGGCCCAACGGGGCGGGCGGAGCCTTCTGTGCCCACCAGACGGAAAAGGCAACTTTTCCCCAAGGCCAAACCCGGGCCCAATGTGGGACATTCAGGTTTTTGGTTTTGGGGAAAGGGTTTTTTGGGTTTTTAAAGTTTTTTCTTCTGCCCCCAAAAACCCTTTGGAGAATAAGGTGGCGGCGGGGAATGGGCTTTTAGGGGCGTGCGGGGTCGTAAAAATGGGGGAAGGAGAAGGGGTAGGAGGGTCTCTGGGTGGTGCTGATGGTACTCGGGCGACGGTGGAAGCTGAAGCGGAGGCTGATCCTGATCATGACTTGAGAGACATGGGCAGCTCGAGAACGCTGGTAGCGTGGCGGAGGAGGAGGAGGCGGAGGACAGAGGGTGTGACAGTGGTTGGAGGGCCCGAGCGTCGGATCTGGCCTTTTTTGGGCCAAGTGTTGCATCCTTTCAAATTATGCATTTCGCTCTGCATGTGACTAGAATGTTGGTGGTCGTTAACCATCCTAAGGTTATTGCCTCTCTTATGCGTTTTGACGGAATATGGCGGGCATATGACATCGCTGGGTGATCAGAGGCTTGCTCAAAGAAGGCCCAGGCTTAGAGTCCTGGACCTTTTGAGGGCATAAGCGAGGAGCGGGGTTTCCGCTGTCAGTGGCTGCCGGAATCATATCAGCGGACTTCTAGCGACCACACTTTCCCTTTTTGAGGCGGGACCTGTTGACCTTACCCCGTCGTTTTCTTCCTCGTCCAGTGATGAAGCTGCTGCAAGCAAATTTCTGCTGAAAAAGACACGTTGTTGGATCCGCAATGTCGTCCTCATCATCTTCATAAAACAAGGTGACCTTGGTCGTGCTGACATCGCTGCATGCATGAAGCTCGGGCGGGCTACAGAAGCAGGAGAGGGGATGCACAAGCGTTGGCGACTACCTGGATTTTTGTCGATTGACCGGCTTTCCTTCTCATCCTTGATGGCATCAGTAAAACTGGGGTCAGAGCAGAGAAATCATCCTCTTTGGCTCTTGATTCTTTTTAACATGCTTCTGACACCAACCCGCTTGTGTCTCATGCAAAGAGGTCTTGTCGAGAAAATGGATTATCCCACGCAGTGGTGGATACACAAAGTTGACAGGTTTGGGTGCTTCAAGTTGGGACGCTCGAAATGCTGATGATGATGATGACGACCATTTGTGAGCCGTGACTGGGGAGGTCGAGGAGGTAAGTACTGTTGGATGCAGGTTTTTTTGCATTAACCACTGAAGGACAGATGGCGACGCTGTTTGTTATTGAGATTCACAGAGGCCCTGACCCAGCATAATGAAGGCCTGACGGTCCTGCATCTGACGAAATACGCTGCATGGGGTTGTGCCAGCACTGGAAGGAGCACCTTCTCTAGTACCTTACTCCATGTCCTACCCCCCCCTTTTTGCTCGCTAACCACCTGAATTTCGCTTAATTTTCAGAAATATATAATTTGAGAAGGTATTGAAGAGTTAGGAAAGGTGCTCTTATAAAAGACGGCAAATCACAGCTATTCTCAAATTCAAATCAAAACAAAATTTCTGGATTCAAATTTAACTGCAAAAGTAGGATTGTCAAACAAAGCTTGACTGACCAAAAGTGAAAAAGAACCACCTCTGTCTGAAATGAATAGGGGATATTAAAAGGTTTTTTTGGGAAACCCTATCATTTGACCTGTGGTGACTAAAAATTTGGGTTTGGATTAAAATTTTAACTGAAAAGTAAAATTATCAACAAAGTTTGACGGGAACCTAAAGTAAAAAAAAACCCCCTGTCTGAAATTTTATACGGCTTTTTAAAAGGTTTTTTTTGGCCTTTCAATTTCCCCTGTGGGGGGAATTTAAAAATTTTGCCTGTTTCACTTTAAAACCTGCAAATTTTAGCTCTTCAAAAAGCTTTTACTGCCCCAAAAGTCAAAAAAACCGTTTTCTAAAATTGTATTCGAATAAAAAAGGTATTTTTTGGCACCTTTAAAATTACCTGTGGTGAAAAAATTGTGTATTAACATTTTTGGGTGAAAGGTCCCTCAATAAAAACCCCTTTGTAGGCCCCAAAAAAGTGAAAAAAACCCACGTTTTGGGGAAATGTTTTCGGATAAAAAAAAGGTTTTTTTTGGGAACCTATCAATTCCCCCCTGTGGTGAAAAACAAAATTGCTGTATTCAAATTTATCTGAAAAGTAGATTTTTAAACAAAAGCTGGCCTGGCCAAGGTAAAAAACACTTTATCTAAAAATGTTTCGGTTTAAAAAAAAAAGGGATTTTTGGAACCTTTCAATTCCCCTTTGTGGTAAATAAAAAAAATTGTGTATTCAAAATTTTCCCTGCAAAGAAAAATTTCTACCAAAAAAAGGGGGGCCTGCGCCCAAAAGTGAAAAAACACGTATTAAAAAAGGATTCGGAAAAATTAAAAGGTTTTTTGGAACCTATAATTCCCCTGGGGTTTGACAAACAAAAATTGGGCTGTTTTTAAAAAAATTTAAACTGCAAATTTGGGGGATCTAAACCAAAGCTTGACTGCCCAAAAAGGGTGAAAAAAAAACCCCTTGTCTGAAATTTTAAACGGATTTTAAAAAAGGTATTTTGGGCACCTTTTTCAGTAACCTGTGGTGACTACAAAATTTTGCTGGATTAAATTTTAACTGAAAAGTAGACTTTTCGACAAAGTTTTAAACTGCCAAAATTTAAAAAAAAACACCTGTCTGAAATTTTATACGGATTTTAAAAAAGGTATTTTTGGCCCTTTTTTTTACCTGTGGGGGATTTAAAAATTTTTGGTTATATTAAATTTTTAAATGCAAAGTACCCTCTTTTCAAAAAAGCTTTTACGGGCGCCAAGTCAAAAAAACGTTTTAAAATTGTTTTCGGATAATAAAAGGTATTTTTGGCCCTTTCAATTCCCCTGTGGGGACTACAAAATTGCTTGTATTAAATTTTAAACCCTGCAAAGAAAGCTCTATAAAAAAAAAAGCTGAAAGTCCCCCCAAAGTGAAAAAAACCCATTATCTGAAAAGGGGTTTTGGAAAATAAAAGCCATTTTTTGGCACCTATCAATTCCCTGTGGTGCCCAAAAAAATTTTGGCTGAAATTCCCAAATTTAACAAAAAGTAGTTCTTTTCAAACAAAGTGGCCTGCCCCCAAAGTGAAAAAAAATTTATCGGGGAAATGAAATTGGGGAAAAAAAAAAAGGTTTTTTTGGCACCAAAAAAATTTTCCCTTTGGTTACTTCAAAATGGCTGTTTAAATTTAACTGAAAAGGAAAAAAATCAAATCAAAAAAAAGGGGCCCTTTGGGGCCAAAGGGGAAAAAAAAACCGTATTGAAATGTATTCGGATAATAAAAAGGTTTTTTTGGCACCTTTCAATTCACCTGTTTGTGACTCCCCACAATTGTTTGTTTTCACTTTTAAATTTGAAAGGGGGTGCCTAAATGAAAAGCTGTTGTGCGCCAAAGTGAAAAAAAACGTATCTAAAATTTTTATTGGATTAAATTAAAAAGGAAACCCTTTTGGAACCTATAAATTTTACCTGGGGTTTGTTTAAAAAAATTTGGGCTTTATTCACAATTAACTCCCAAAGTAGCTCTAATCAAAAAAAGCTTTTACGGGCGCCTATTTAAAAAAAAACCCCGTATCTGAAATGTATTCGGTTTAATGAAAGGTTTTTTTTTTGGAAACCTATTAATTCCCTTGTGGTGACTACAAAAATTGCTTTTATTAAAAATTTTAACTGAAAAGTAGATCAAATCAACAAAGTTAAATAAACCAAAAAAGTGAAAAAAAAACACCTGTCTGAAAAGGGTAAAAGGATTTTAAAAAGGGAAATTTTTGGGCCACCATTCAGTAGCCCTTTTGGTGATAAAAAGTTGCTGGTTTCCCAAATTTAACTGAAAAAAGTAGATCAATCAAAAAAGTTTTGATAAACCCCTTAAAGGGGGAAAAAAAAAACCTGTCTGAATGTTTTCGGCTTTTAAAAAGGGTTTTTTGGGGGCCCCTTTTAAATTTTCCCCTGTGGTGACAAAAAAATTGTGTATTCACTTTTAACTGAAATGTAGCTCTATCAAAAAAGTTTGAACTGCCCCAAAAAGTCAAAAAAAAGGGTATCTGAAATGTATTCGAAAAATAAAAGGGGTTTTTTTTGGCCCACCTTTAAATTTTCCCCCGTGGTGACTAAAAAATTTGGGCTGTATTCCATTTAAATGTGAAAGGTGCCTCAAATAAAAAAAGCGTAGTGCGCCAAAGTAAATTTTAAAAGTATTAAAATTTTATTGGATAAAAAAAGGGTTTTTTTTTTTTTGGACCTATCAATTCACCGTGGGGGAATACAAAATTGTGTATTAAAATTTTATCTCCCAAAGTAGATTATTAAAAAAAGTGGGCCTGCGCCAAAAGAAAAAAACCCGTTTTAAAAAAATTGCCCAATTTTCCCGGTTAAAAAAAAGGTATTTTTGGCACCTTTCAATTAAACCGTGGGGGACTAAAAATTGTTTGTATTTCCAAATTTTACTGCAAAGTAAAATTCCCAAACCCAAACTGGCTGCCCCAAAAGTGAAAAAAACCCGTTTTCTGAAAGGGGTTGGGGATAAAAAAAAAGGTTTTTTTGGGCACCTATCAATTCCCCTGGGGTTTGACTAAAAAATTTGGGTTTTGTATTAAAATTTTTAACTGAAAAGTAGAAACCCCAAAACCCCCCAAAAAGCTTGACTGCCCAAAAGGTGAAAAAAAAACCCCTGTTTGAAATGTATACGGATTTTAAAAAAGGGTTTTTTGGGGGCCCCTATCGAGACACCTGTGGGATACAAAGTTGCTGGATTCAAATTTTTAACTGCAAATGAGATCTATCGACAAATTTTTTAGCCCTAAAGTGAAAAAAACACCTGTCTAAAATTTTTAAAACGGATTTTAAAAAGGTTTTTTTTGGCACCTTTCAATTCCCCTGTGGTGCCCAAAAAAAATTGGCTATATTCATTTTTAAAACCTGAAAAGTAGCTCTTCAACAAAGCTGTACTGGCCAAAGTCAAAAAAAACGTATCTAAAAATTGTATTGGTTTTAAAAAAAGGTATTTTTGGCCTTTCAATTTCCCTGTGGTGATAAAAATTGTTTGGTATTAATTTAAGGGCCAAAGTAGCTCAATCAACAAAGCTGTGGGTGGGGCCAAAGTGAAAAAAAAAAAAAGGTTGGAAAAAAAAGGGGATTTTTTGGAAACCCATCAATTCACCTGGGGTTTTGACTAAAAATTTTTGTTTTGTATTCATTTAAAAACTGCAAAGTAGATTATCAAAAAAAGCTTGGCGGGCCCCCCAAAGTGAAAAAAACACGTATTGAAATGTATTGGGAAAAATTTAAAAGGTATTTTTGGCCCCTTTCAAGTCCCCCCTGGGGGTTTCTACAAAATGGTGTATTAAAATTTTTAATTCCCAAATTTAAATCTATAACAAAGCGGGCCCTCCCCCCAAAAGTAAAAAAAAACACGTATTTTAAAAATTTGTTTTGGGGATAAAAAAAAGGTTTTTTGGGCCCACCTTTTAAATTTCACCGTTGTGTTCCCACAATTGCTTTATTTCACATTTAAGGGGTGCAAGGGGGGGGGGCCTAAATAAAACAAAGTTTGTATTTGCCCCCCCCAAAGGGGAAAAAAAAGTATCTAAAAATGTTTTTCGGGTAATAAAAGGAAAATTTTTGGGCCCCTATAAAAATCCCCCTTTTGGTGACTACAAAATTGATGTATTCACATTTAACTGCAAAGTAGCCTATAAACAAAGTTTGGGGGGTGCCCCAAAAAGTGAAAAAACACGTATCTGAAATGTTTTGGATTTTTAAAAGGTTTTTTTTGGGGACCTTTTCAATTCCTGGGTGCTAAAAAAATTGCTGTATTCCTTTTAATTTTGCAAAGTAGTTTTTTTAAAAAAATGTTTGGGACTGCCCAAAAAAGTAAAAAAAAAAAACACCTGTCTGAAATGTTTACGGATTTTAAAAAGGGTATTTTTGGCACCAAACCCAGTACCCTGTGGTGACTACATTTTTGCTGGATTCAAATTTTAACTGAAAAGTAGATTTTTCAAAAAGTTTTGGATGCCCAAAAGTAAAAAAAAACACCTGTCTGAAATTTTAAAGGTTTTTAAAAAAAGGTATTTTTTTTGGCCCCTTTTAAATTTTCACCTGTGGTGACTAAAAAAATTGCTGTATTCACATTTAAGTGAAAGGGTCCCTTTAAAATGAACAAAGGGGGTTATTTGGGGAAAAGGGGAAAAAAAAAACGGTATCTAAAATTTGAAATTTGGGAAAATGGGAAGGTTTATTTTTGGCCCTTTCAATTCCCCTGTGGTGATTTAAAAAATTCTGTATTCAAATTTACTGAAAAAGTAAATCTACTAAGCAAAGCTGGCCTGCGCCAAAGTGGAAAAAAAAACACGTATCTAAAAGGGAAATGGATAATAACGGGAAATTTTTGGCACCTATCAATTAAACCTGGGGTGACTCCCAAAATTGCTGTATTCAAATTTAACTGCAAAAGTAGATCTATCAACAAAGGGGGGCTGCCCAAAAAGTAAAAAAAATACCTGTCTGAAATGTATCCCGGTATTAAAGGTTTTTTTGGCACCTATCAGTACCCTGTGGGGGACTAAAAAATTTTGCTGGATTAAAATTTAAATGCAAAGTAGATCATCAAAAAAGGGTTTTGGATGCCCCAAAAGGGAAAAAAACACCTGTCTAAAATGTATACGGATTTTAAAAGGTATTTTTTGGCCCCTTACCATTTGGTCCGGTGGGTGACTACAAAGTTGCTGGATTCAAATTTAAACTCCCAAAGTAGATCATCAAAAAAGCTTGACTGCCCTTAAGTAAAAAAAAAACAACTGTCTAAAATGTATAGGGATATTAAAAGGTTTTTTTGGCCCCTTTTCCATTTAGACCTGGGGGTGATAAAAAAGTTGCGGGGTTTCCAAATTTAATTTGGAAAAGTGATCTATAAAACAAAGCTTGGGACTAAACCAAAAGGGAAAAAAAACCAGCCCTAAAATTTGTTTTCGGATTTTAAAAAGGATTTTTGGCCCTTTAAATTTTAAAACTGCGGTGACAAAAAAAAATTGCTGTATTAACATTTAACTAAAAAAAGTAGTCTTTTCAAAAAAAGCGGGGCCCCGCCCAAAAGTAAAAAAAACCGTTTCAAAAATTTGTTTTCGGATAATAAAAGGAAATTTTTGGCACCTTTCAATTCCCCTGGGGGTGACTACAAAATTGCGGTATTCCCTTTTAAAATCTGGGCAAAGTAGCTTTATCAAAAAAGCTGTAGTCCCCCAAAGTGTTTAAAAAACGTATCTAAAATGCTTTTCCGGATAATGAAAAGGTATTTTTTGGCCCCTTTTAATTAAACCTGGGGTTTGACAAACAAATTTGGGCTCTTTTTTAAAAATTTTAAAGGGAAAAAGTGGGATCTATAAAAACAAAGTTAAAAGGGGCCCAAAAAGTGAAAAAAAAACTCCTGTTGAAATGTATTCGGATTTTTAAAAGGAAATTTTTGGGGCCCCTTATCATTTAACGGGTGGGGGCTAAAAAGTTCTGGATTAAAATTTAACGGGTAAAGTAGTTTTCTTCAACAAAGCGGGCCTGCGCCCAAAGGAAAAAAACGTATTTTGAAATTTTATTGGTTTAATAAAGGTATTTTTGGACCTTTAAATTTAAAACCTTTTTGTAAATTTAAAAAAATTTGGGCTGTATTTAAAATTTTAAAGGGGCCCAAGGGTCCCTCAATAAACAAAGCTGTGTGTGCCAAATGGAAAAAAAGTATCTAAAAAGTTTTGGAAAATTAAAAAGGTATTTTTTGGAAACCTTTCAATTAAATGTGGTGACAAAAAAAATTTGTTTGTATTCAAAATTAATGAAATTTGCTTATCAAAAAAAGCTTTTACTTCCCCAAAGTAAAAAAAAAAACCGTATCTGAAAATGTTTTGGATAAGGGGAAAAGGTATTTTTTTGGCCCCCTTTTTAATTCCCTGTGGGACTAAAAAAATTTGCTCTATTAAAAATTTAAAACTGAAATAGATCTATCAACAAAGTTTGGGACTGCCCCAAAAGTAAAAAAAAAAACCCAACCTGTCTAAAAATTGTTTTACGGATATTAAAAAGGTTTTTTTGGAACCTTTCATTTAAAAACCTGTGGGGGACTCCCAATTTGGGCTTGGATTCAAATTTAATTTCCCAAAGAGATCTATCAAAAAAAAAGTTTTGGACGGGACCAAAAAGTGAAAAAAAACACCCTTTTCTGAATGTTTTACGGCTAATTTTAAAGGTTTTTTTTGGCCCCCTTTTTCCCAATTTCCCAACCTGTGGTGACAAAAAAAATTGTTTGTATTCACATTTAACGGGAAAAAGGTGGGCTCTTTTAAACCCAAAGCTTTTCTGGGGCCAAAGTCAAAAAAAAAAAGAAATCTGAAATTTTATTCGGTTAATAAAAGGTATTTTTTGGCACCTTTAAATTCACTGTGGGGGAACTACAAAATTGTCTATTTCACATTTAAGTGAAGTTGCCCCCCAAGAACAAAGCTGTGTGCCCCCAAAATAAAAAAAAAACAGTATCTGAAATTTTTTAGGTTAAAAAAAGGTTTATTTTTTGGCCCCTTTTCCCAATTCACCTGGGGTTTGGACTAAAAAATTGGGCTGTATTAAAAATTTAACTGAAAAAAGTAGTTTCTATAAAACAAAGCGGGGCCGGCCCAAAGTAAAAAAAAAAACACGTATCTAAAAATGTTTTCCCGGATAAAAAAAGGTTTTTTTTTGGCCCACCTTTAAATTTCCCCTGTGGGGGACAAAAAAACTGCTGTTTTTCAAGTTTAACCTAACGTAACTTTTCAACCAAAGCTGGTCTGCCCCAAAAGTAAAAAAAACACGTATTAAAATTTGTATTCCGGAAAATAAAAGGTATTTTTGGCCCCTTTAAATTTTCATTTTGTGGTGACTCCCAAAAATTGTTTTTATTCACTTTTAAATTTTGCAAGGTCCCCCTAAAATGAACAAAGCTTTTTAGTGCCCCCAAGTGAAAAACACGTATCTAAAAGGGTATTCGGATAAAAAAAAGGTATTTTTGGCACCTTTTCAACCTGTGTGTTTCCCAAAAATTGTGGATTCTTTAATTTTAACGGGCAAGATGGCTTATATCAACAAAAGCTTGGAATGGGAAAAATTTTTAAAAAAAAACCCTATTGAAATGTAAAAATGATAATAAAAAGGGGTTTTTTTTTTTGCACCTAAAAAAAGAGACCTGCAGTTACTAAAAAAATTTGTGTATCCTAATTTATAAGTTCGGGGCTCCCCAAAAATCCAGGAAATATTTCAATAAAAAACTGTTAATAACAAAGCTATTCCCAGTCCCAATGTCTACACTAAGTCTTGGTAAAACAAAAACCAGTATTTTTTTAAAAAAATTGTTTTGGTTTTTGGGCCGCCCCCCCCCCCCCCGCTCTCCCCCGTGACTTTACAGCGGTAGATGCCCCTTTTAAAAAATTCTCTACCTAGCTACATAAATCTTCAAATCTCTGTCTAAAATTGTAAGGATCCAGCTAACAGGAGCTTTCTTGTGTAAAATAGAATAATTTCCTGAGTGTTTGGAAAAAGGGCAAGCCACGTCCTCTGCTATGAGACGCTGCAGACATGATCATAACAGGAAGGGCTTTTCTTGTAAAACGAGGTCTGTGATTTTTCCAGCCAATCGAAACCCAAACACACCCCCAGTCATGAGCGCACACACTCTCACCCTGTTCTATTCTGAAAGCTGATTTGCTGGCTGCCAAAATGACGGGAAGCCCGAAAAGGGCGCTTTTTAAAAAGAGATGCAAAATTTTTAAACCCAAAAAATTATGCATGACAAAAAAAATTTCGATCAAATAAAAACTGTGCCGTTTTCAATTTTGTCTAATAACGCTAAACTATTTGAGTTTTTTCCCACAGTGAGAAAGGAAAAGGTTTCGGAGATGTTTTGGGGGGCAGGTGACAGGAGGGGCAAAGGGTTTGGATATTTGGTGAAGGACGATCAGAATCTATTTAAAACCCCAAGACAGCGGCCGCGCTAGGAGTTATGGGGTGCCACACAGGGGAAAAGAAAATAGGGGTGGGTGGTTAGTAGCTGGGGAGATGACTAAAAGTTTTAGTTTTAGGGATTTTGATAAGATGAGAGGGACATGATGTCAGAGACAGGGACAGACGTCCTGGTGTTTTGTAGCAGGGCAAGGGGATGTCTGGGAGGTGTTTAGTTGAGGTCATCAGCATAGAGATGGTCTGAAAAACCCAAAACTGTGATGGTTTTCCAATGGGGGCAGTGTAGAGTGAAAAGATGGAGAGGACGGATCAAGAACGATCCCTGAGGAACTCCAAAGCAAGAGGAAGAGGAGAGGAGTAGTACCGTGAAAATGAGACATGAAAGAAGCGGTCAAAGAGGCAGGAAGGGAACCACGAGAGGCAGTAGTCCGGATACCGATGGCACTGATTCATGTTATGAGATGAGGAGAGTGGTGCTTGCAAGCAGTGGACCAAAAGCTGGCAAAGAATCCAGAAGAAGCAGCAATTAGATAGTTACCCCTGAAAATATGCGGTCCAGGAGATCATTTGAAACTTTAGCAAGAGCAGTATTCATGAGTAGTGGTACGGTGTGGTGAAACCATAATTGCAGAGGGTCAAGAAGAGAGTTTAGCAAAGAGATAGCGGATTAATGCGAGAGTAGACCAAGCGTTCCCAGGAGTTTGGCGAAGAAGTGGCAGTTAGAGACTGATTGGTTATTTGCAGCACAGGAAGGGTCCAGAGAGGGCTTTTTCAGATACGGGAGTTATAACATCGTTTTATAAAAAGGCCAGTGATGGAAAAGAACCCAGTGAGAGAGAGAGAGGATACCGATTGTAGTGCGGTGGAGAGAGGACCAGCTGGAAGAAATGACTGGACAAGATGAGGGAAAGGGGACACTAGAGCATGTGGTGGCCGCGCAAACAGTAGAAGCCAGGAAACTACTTCTTCTTACGTCGGGTCAAGGGCTGAGAGCAGATTAGAGGACTGGCGGAGAGGTACAAGGATGGTGTCTAATATGGTGGATTGTATATGGATTGATATGCTCGGATACTGCAACTTAGTCTTTTAAGTAGTGCCAGGTCTTCGACACAGAGTTCAGTGATCGGGTCCTGAGCTTTAGGCATGAGGAGGGAGTGAGGAAGGTGTTGAACAGATGTTTTTGGGTTTTTGTGTAATAGTGGAGATGAGGAGTGACATAAATTTGTATTTGGCGCAGTGAAGGCAAGTGTGGATAAGTCCTGAGCATGAATTTGTAGTGGACAAAGTCTGCAGTAGCTTGACATTTCTCCACAGCCGCTCAGCACACTTGGACAAGCGCTGCAAATGGCAGTCTGAGTGTGTGCCAAGGCTAGCTGCTGGCGTCTTACTCAGTGTGGTGCGGTTATGTTGAGTGGAGCCAAAATGTCCAGGGTTGGTAGTGAGAGTTTTCATAGTAAATGGTATAACAACCAGGTCAGGAACAAGAAGGGAGGAGATTGGGGACAGTGAGAACTGAAAGGTGTGTACTGAGACGAGTCCTGAGTGTTTATAGTGAGCAGAGATTTCGGATGGGCGATGGTAGGTGTCCAGAGAAAGCTAAAAGTTGTTGAAAGAGAATGGATAAAAAGCCTGTGATCAGAGAGTTCATAATGAGAGTTCGGTAAGATAGAAATTGAGTCAGGAGGCGACAGAAGACCAAAGTCAAGAGAGTTTTCCCCATCCTTGTGATTGGATGAGTCAGGAAACTGCGAGAGGGCCAAGAGAATAGTATAGCTTCAAAAAGAAAGAAACTTATGAGCAGAAGGAGACACAGGGTTGTCAATGGGGATGTTGAAAACACAAAAAAACAACAACAGTACTCCTACGTAATATCCCAGGGCGGAGAAAGCCACTTCGGATATATATATCCCCCAGGTATCGTAACATCAAAGACAAAAACCACAATTTTTGTATCCCTGATGAACCACTCTATCGTTGGTGGGGGAAACGACGTCGGGACAGGGATACTGTCAAATAAAATCTGTTTGTTGTGTGGTGACGGGATTGTTTATCAATGGAGGCATTAGGCACACTGTTTTTGTAAACTGCATAGGTGTAGTGGGTAAGGTACTATCACTAGCACATATAAGGGTTATCTAGTATAGGTTCCTAGGAGGGACGACCCTTTTGATGGGGCGGGTTCCCCACGTATTAGGCAGTTTTAGGTAGGGCAATTTAAGGGAATTGTTAGGTATTTTAGTCAGTAATTTTCATTAAAAGATAAAATTTATATACCTAGTCTAGCCCAAAGTTATTGATATTCTCTGTGGTTTGTTGTCTATAGGATTTAACTATGACTGGGTATTATATATCGAATAGGCTTTCCCCCTCTGGATAATAATATAGGAGTACTGTTGTTTGTTTTTGTTGTAATTAGGGAAAGAAATACCGTGTAGTATTATCACCTTTTGTCGGGAGAGTTGTATATGGGATTGCATTCTAATAGACTGATAACTGGCTATCGGATGCAAAAGCGTTTTTTTCTGAAGAGAATTTTCTTCCTATAAACCAGGAATCTTATCATTACAGGGGTATGTATTAAAGACTAATGCTACATACAGTTGTATATAAAGAGACATGGTGAGAGGGAGGTTTAAAAACCTTTAAGTAATATCACATAGAAATACAAAAGGTGCCAAAATGGTTACGTATACCCATTATTACCGCTCCAAGATCCTATAAACGGGATAGAAGAAAAAATGGGCAATTGAGTGCAACTTCATCTTCTCTGCGTTTCCATAAAATTTTATGATTGATGAGAACGTTGACCCTATGAATAATCTATGAAGCTCTTAAGGAATAGCAGAAGTTTAAACATATAAATATAAATGGGACCCTAGAACTTTCACAATTGAATTAGAACAAAAGACAAATATTGATAAATTTACGGCATAATTGAAAGAACGAAAACCACCTGTAGCAGATACATCTAAGGACCTGAACAGAATTTAGGGAAAATCGAGGCATATTCCTGTAGCCTATATAGAACCCCAGGGAGTTCGAGGCACAGATTTATTGTCAACTGGACACTGAAACCACCGGAGTGAATCCTCGTAAGAGTGTATAAAGAAGGTTTTCAGAGAGATCCCCCTACCTCACTAGACACAGGACCCCATCATATTCGCAATGATACCCAAAAAAGACAAAAAAGAGGAAACAACAGTGGAAAAACAATAAACAGCCAATGGAGTCGAAATGCATATATTGTGTTCAACGACATCAACACAATCTTCCTCTACCTCACCAAGGCAAGAGGCGACCCCACCCTGCGATTCTATTTAGAAAGAAATATTACAAACAAAGTAGATTCTTTGTAGGGAGGAATAAAAATCAAATCATCAATACTGTCTCATAGAGCCCATCACAACGTGAGACGATATTGAAAGATATTGAAAAAAGGGCATGTCCCATTTGTTACCTAATAACAATCACAGAAATTAATTTAGATTTGGGTGAAGGACATCCATCACTTCCCGGACAACTAATGAAAAAATGTTTTCAAACTTAAATCGTGAGAGCCAATGCACGTGAATGGGGTGCATTGAGATCCCCTAGTTTCAAGATGGAGAGACTATTGGACAGAACAAATGGAGTTAGTGGCTAAAAAGATAGTCAAAAGGGCCCTTTTTCTTGATTTAAGACCCAAAGTACAAAATGCCACCAATTATAGATAACCATAACCGATACTATGGATCGTCAAATGTTGTTTGTGACTCTATAGAAAAAATACAAGACATTGATGATTGAATCATATTTAAACAAAAGATATACAATCTATCAAAAGGCCAATAATTGGCACGGAACAAACCTCGATCAGGATCGATCCATTTAGTGAAGCCCTCAGATAAGGTGGCATACAGTCATCCTCAAATTTGCGATGATTATCGCAAAATATGTACTAGATATTTTAAACGATAGGTCTGTATATGAAGTCGCTTGCCACAACTGACTCCCTGCAAGATCGTGACGCGATTTAGGGCAAGATTGGGGAAATAATCGCTATAAGGAAGCCTTGGACTCTCTGAACTAATTAGGTAAACAGGAATTTATGTTCCTGTTACCGTCGGGTCCCACGATGCCACATACTACTACTACATAAGGTCCACAAGGGCTTGTGCCTTTAAGATGTCGACCTATAGTGTCGGGCAAGCGACAAATACTACACACAATAATAGACTGTAAGTAGATCGTATTCTGGCCACCGTTGGTAACCAGCACTTCCATCCTTTGTCAGAGATATACAACATACCTAAGCTTCTAAAATTGGATCAATAGGTGATTGACCCCGATATGTGGCTATGCATATATACGTCGTATGCCCTTTAAGAGTTCCATCCCACAATGATAAAGGTCAACGCGGCGGTGAGCTTCTTTCTTAATAGTAGAAGTATTCTTGATCTACAAGGCACATAATTCAAATTGTGTACCAAATTGGTGCATTTCAATTGACACAGCAAGGTTTCTTTCTGATTGATGGACTGGTGCACACACCAACTCAGGGGACTTGGCTATGGGAGCCCCCTGTGCTCCCACCGCGTATGTCTAATCTCTTCCTGGGGCCTTGTGGGAGCACACCCAGGGTCTCTCTGATGACCTTCAGGAGGCCCAAGAACACATCGCCTATTGGGGCGGTATTTTGATGACAATCGAGATTTTGTGACGGGCTCGAGAGGAGGCTTTCAATCCTGTTTGTACCCAGAACATAATATTAAAGACATAGGACTCAGTTTCACAACAGTGCAACCATAAGAATAATTGTGTTTTGACTCTTGACTCTAAGGGCCCGTGATTAACCCGCTGAGGACGACCTTTACCGAAAGCCACAGCAGGGAACAGTCTCCTACGGGGGGATAAGTACATCATCCGTTTCCCACTTAGGAAAGTATACCAAAGGAAGTTCTTATGCGTGTACGAGGAACTGATCAACAAAGTTGACTTATAAGAAGGAAGCTGAGAATATAAGAACGAGATTCCTGGAGCGTGGGGATACCCACGACATATCATCACAGAACATATTCAATCAGCTTCTATACTTGAACGGTCTGCTCTATTTACAGCAGACACAGCCTCATAACATCACAAGAGAATGGTTAGGATCATAGGTACAACATATGAAGGAAGCTCAAGCCTGATTAAGAAACAATATATCTAATAATTATAAGTGCCCAATTTGTTAACGACAAGCTCAACATAATCGACTGGAATTGTATCGATATGTACCCCCAGTATCTACGTACAAGAGAGGGCAAGAATATTAAGGGACCTTTGGTTCAGAGGCCATGTTCGACACCCACACCTCGGGCACTTGGCATGTCATCCAGAGAATCAGGCACGTATAGGAGCGGAAAATGTTGAAAGGGCCTGCCTTCCATATCAGTAACGAAGTCAGTGATTGTAATTTAACAGACAGGAGACAAATATTAAAACTTTTGGATAGCAAATTGTAAAACTAAGGGGGTCCATTTACCAAGGCCACCGCCCGTTTGAGCCCCAGATGAATGTGGGTAAAACATCCGGGAATTGTAGGCGGCCGGAATTTTGAGGAACACCTGGGGGATATTATGAATGACCGCGATAGGCAGCCTGTTGGCAAAGACAAATGAATTCGAAACATAAGGAAAAGCCCCATTACTATATACATCTCGGTTGTGTTGAAATTGTCCATCCTTCCCTTAAAAGGTGGTTGATTATTTTGAGAATAAAACTACTACCAGCAGGTGAAGCAAGAGGATAATTAGAAAAGATCTGGATCTTCCGTTAAAAACGCAACAACCCAAATGGAATTAATGACTCTCTAGATCTTTGCGCCATTCCATTTAATCTCCTTCTATTTTTTCCTGTGTATAGAGCATATCTAATTATTTATATAATAGTGTTATCATTCAAGAAATTTTTAAATATTGTAGTAGTGGCTTACCGACAAAATTAGTTTCTGGCAGCTCTCTTAGAATTGGCAGCATGCAATTCAATAACGTCTAATTTACTCACATTGGTGTCGGATTGTAATGCATTTATAACATAGTAACCATCTCATATGCATTTGAATGGCTGGAGTCGTCTGCTGCTCTCCTTGATGTTAGAACAACTTTTTGTTGTTGTTTTTTTTGATATGCTGCCTTTCTGCTGTGGGGCGTTCCTCGCCGGTGCGGAATGTGCATAAATTTCTACATCCGTTCGGTAGAGGACTCTCGTCCTGTGTCCACCTGGCGTGTTGACCTAAGTTGGACACGTTGTATTTAAACCATTATTGCTCCTCTATGTGCAGGCGTTCGTAACCATCTATCCGCCCAGCATAGCCACCTGGTACCGGCCTGACGGCTCTCTGAGTGAGAGAAGTTCCACATCTTGGGCTCACCTAGTATAACCATAAGACGTGAGTGTATCCTCACGATTTTATATGTATATTCTTTCCATGCATGCTGTTTACGGTATTCTAGTTCTGGGAACCGTGTATTTTATTGTTTGTAATTATTAAGGTACTTACGAGATTCCTTATAGTACTGTTGCCAACGTTAGAAGAGTATTTTCATGTATTCCCTGTATTAACCCACTCTAATCGGTGGTGGGGGAAAACGCGCGGGATCAGGATAAACTTGTCATATATAGTCAGTATGTGTGTGAGTGCCTGGAATGTTTAGTCTAGTTGGCATATACACACTGTAGTTGTATGCATAGGTGTAGTGGTAAGTACACACTAGGTGGCACTTATATGTGTTTTCAATGTAAGGTTCCAGATGGGTAACTCCCTTGTTTGAGTTGGGTCGGGTTCCCACGTAATAGGCCAGTTAGGGTAGGGCAAATATTTATCGGAATTGTTAGGTTAATATCAGTAAATATTTCATAAAGTATTATATTTTATAAACCTATCATGCCCAAAGGTATTGATATTCTCTGTGAGTTTTTTGTCTGATGTTGAAATCACCCATGATGAAATGGGTATTTCAGTAGAGAGGAAATGAGGAAGGCCAGGCAGCAAAAGAGTCCAAGAGACTGGCAGGAGGGGAGCCGGGGTCTGATAGACAACCGCGACTCTAATGGAAAAAGGCTGAAAGAGTCTGAGGGTAGTTACCACAAATAGTGAGGGAAAAGTGCAGAGAGGGAGCAGGAGTCTGACCTGGTAAGTGCAATGAGGAGAAAGAATAATGCCAGACACCTCCACGCCGGCTGTCTCAGTCTGGGGGTGAGTTGGGTGAAGTGTAAGGTTGGCCTAGTGTGAGAGCTGCAAGGGGACGCGGTGTCTGCTTGCTGGAGTCCGAAGTTTCTGTGAGAGCTAGGAGATTGATTCCATATTCTGTTAAAAATATTCTATTTCAATCCGTGATTGTCATTTGTCAGAAAAGGCAACAGGTGTTGTAGGAGAAAAGTTAATATGCTAGACCTGGACTTTGGAGCGGTATGAAAATCCCAGGACTGACGGAAGCACACTTGTTGATTTGGTGTTACCGTGTTCTTCCAAAAAAAACCGCATTTCACAGATATTCGATAGAAAAAATACTGTTTTTAATCCTAGCATTGGCATTGGAAATTATAGGGATTTAAGAACACCTGTGATTTGCTGTCTTTGCAGTACAGTTTTTCAATAAGAGACTGTGAAAAAATGTTCTAGACCTTTTTACTATTTATCTTTCTGAACATGGAGCGAAGTACAGGTGTTAGGCGAGGAAAGAGGCGGTAGGATGTGGAGCTAGAGGTATGACAGAAGGCGCTCCTTCCATTGCCACGGACAACACGCAAGCCAGCACCTCGTCAGTTCCAGGACCGTCTGGCCTGTCGTCGCTGGATTGGTTACCTGTCAATCTCAGTACTGAAAAGCATAGCCAATCTGTTCTTCAGTGATTATCGCAACCTGCATCCAGCGGTTTTACCTCCTCGTTCTCCCAGTCACGGCCACGAATGTCGTCATCATCACTGTCGGCAACCGTCCAACCTGAAGCAAAGGATTCCCAAATGTCAACCCATGTACAGACTACTGTGGATGATCCATGTTCTGAAGAGCTCTTTGACGACACAATGCGGTTGGAGTCAGAAGGCATTTCAAAAGATCAAGAGTAGTGATGAGCGATTATGTTGACTATCGTCATCGGGTCGAAAGTCGATATCGGCAATTATCAATAAGATATATCGATAGTCGATAATAGATTTCGCCGATGACCATTAAAGTCTATGGGAGAGGAACAACACCTTCATTCTTACACCCAAACAGGGATGGAGAAGCTGGAATTAACATCCACAACAGTCAAATGGATACGTGCTACATCTTAGGCAACACACTTAGGTTATAAAAGCCACAGAAAAAAACTCACAGACCATTCACTATACCTGTCTTGCACCACAGCATGACCCTTAAACCTGCATGACCCACAAATTAAAAAGTGCCAGAAGGCAGTATGATTTGAACCATCATTTTACTTGAACTGGACATTGAATATCCCTGCATGACCCCAGATTAAAAAGTGCCGAAAAAGGAGTCTTTCAACCACCATTTGAGTTGAACTGGACATAACTATATCTGTCCTGTACCGCAGTATGACCATTAAAACTGTCTGCCCACAGATTAAAAAGTGCTGGAAAAGGAGTCTTTTTAACCAACATTTTAGTTGAACTGGACATTGACTATACCTGTTCTGTACCACAGTTTGACCATTAAACCTGTCTGACCCACAGATTAAAAAGTGCCGGGAAAAGGGGTCTTTGAACCACCATTTTAGTTGAACTGGACATTAAATATATCTGTCCTGTACCGCAGTATGACCATTAAACCTGTCTGACCCACAGATTAAAAAGTGCTGGAAAAAGAGTTTTTCAACCACCATTTTAGTTGAACTGGACATTGACTATACCTGTCCTGGACCGCAGCATGACCAGTAAACCTGTCTGACACCCAAATTAAAAAGTGCCGGGGAAAAGGGGTCCTTTGAACCACCATTTTAGTTGAACTGGACATTAACTATATCGTCCCGTACCGCAGTATGACCATTAAACTTGTCTGACCCACAGATTAAAAAGTGCTGGGAAAAGGAGTCTTTCAACCACCATTTTAGTTGAACTGGACATTGACTATACCTGTTCTGAACCGCAGTATGAAACCCTTAAAAACCCGTCTGACCCCCAAATTAAAAAGTGCCGGGAAAAGGAGTCTTGAACCACCATTTTAGTGAACTGGGAAAATTTAAATATATCTGTCCTGTACCGCAGTATGACCATTTTAATCTGTGGGTTAGACAGGTTTAAAGTGCCGGAAATAGGAGTCTTTCAACCTCCATTTTAACCAACCGATGAGAAGAATAGAGGCGGCACTCACCACTCCATCGATTCACAACCTTTATTCGGTAACAGCGGTATACATACAAACGGGATGGATGGCTAAAAAAACGCCTACGATCGTTTCGCGCGGTATGCGCTTTCTCAAGGCATGATAGGAAGTGACGAAACCTCGCCTTAAGAACTCCCTCATTGCCACACGTCACTCAAGTTCCGGCAACAAAACAAACACAAATGTAACAACATATACAAAGAGACATGATACAAAACACCTTATACATAAAAAATAGACACATTAAAAAATGAAGAAAGGTTTATTCCTATCGTTTTAAACCAAGAGCACCCAGAGCTTCAGTGCGCAGGATCCCCCTTGCCTCGCACTGCAAAAGTCGGTATGACGATCCCCTCCATTCCAGGTACATGACTCTGAATTTCCGCAAATAGATAACTGATGTA
>JAODAL010046087.1:0-31291 GCA_025379985.1 Phyllomedusa bahiana | reverse complement strand
GGTAGTACTCATTTTTCCCTTTTTACAGCTTCCCAGTGATTTTAGGGTTGTGACAAAGTTTTTTTTATCCATCAAACCCCTTCTTCGGTGGAGAAAGTATGTGCTCTTTAGGGGTTTTTCAAAAACGGAGGATGAGATGATGATTATTTCTCATTTCAAAATCCTAAAGGGAACCTGTCACACAGGTTAGGTCACCCTTGTGGAGGACAGCACAAGCTAGTGAGACATGCTGTTTCCCTCATTCTGTAAAAGCAGCGTTTAAAGGTTTTTAAATGCTACATCTAGCGTTTGCAGCTGTTCGCGAGAATAGTCTTTTATCTTTCGTGTTTTTTTTTTTTTTCCTTTTTCCTTTTGGGGGATTGTATCGTGATCCTAGATCAATGATAAAATTTAAGATCAGTACAGTGCAAACGTCTTTTCAAAATGCACTGCAGGGCATGGTGACGTTGAGACTCCCGGTTGCTTAAGTAAAAACTTGGCGTAGGTCTGACGCAGTGGTGCTGGAAACCGCTTTTTTTTTGTGTCTTCTGCAGCGAATAAGATCCAACGGGAAAGGGGTTAAATCACTGCCGGGATGCAGCAGGGAGCGGTATATCCGCTGGCCCCCTTGTTGCAAGTCAGGGCCAGCTTGTGAGCACACACTGTACCATAGTCCAATGTGGGGAAAGCGGTTAAAGGGGACACAGCGCTGCAAACAGCATGTTTGTCACTACCTCGTGCTGTCCTTAGCAAGGGTGGCTTAACCTATTTGACAGGTTCCCTTTAAGCGCCCATTTTTTTCTTTTTGAAAAAGCAGTTTTATAGGTTGGTAGGGAAGTTGCTTATTGATTTGGAAAAATGGGGAAAAAATAACCTACAATCTATCCAATAGCACCGCTGTTTTTGGGAAATGGAGTACACCTATTTTTTCTTTTGTTCACAACTATGCACATGGTATAGTCACACACAGCAGATTTGTTACAAAGATTTGACTGTCCTATTCATCTGATTAGAGCTTGCAAAAAACTTTAGTGCTACAAAATATTCGGTTAGGATTGGATTTTACGTCTATTTAACTTTACCTATAAAAAAAAGGAATAAAGTTTTTGCAAAAATTGCTAAAAGATGAATCAAAGTCTACCCAGCATGTCACGTAAAGGAAGAGTTCATTTATTTTTCATTAGTGTTGGTCACAAATGCACATATTAGTTTAAATATGTATCTGCAGCATGTAACAGTGGCATAAATAAATTATACCTTTAGAAGGGGTTTGCAGGGGGGATTTTTAACATTTTCCCCGAGTTTCTGTACGGAAAAACAAGTGACATTTCTAGAAAGGGAAATTCTTGTTTATGCCTGGGGAAAAGTGTCTGAAAAAATTGAGTTAACAAGGTACGCAGAAGGTAAAGAATTGAAAACTTGACAGTTTTTTTTCCCCCCGTATTTTCTCAACTTTAACAAAAAGTCATTAGATGAAGACAAAACAAAAGGGCATAAAATGTAGTTTTAATTCACTTAGGGCCACATGTATGAAAACTGTTTAGGTCTAAGACTTTTTGTTGCCCATAGGAACCAGAGCTCCCCTTTCATTTTATTTCGTGCTCACATACATGTCCCCCATAGGGAATGTTCACACGCCGTTTAAATAGATCTCCAAGACATATTTAACAATGTTACATACAGGCAGATCTCATTGATTTCAAATGTAAAAAAAAAAAAAAACCCCAGAAACGGGTTTATAATTTATAACCCTTTTTTTTTATTGGTTCAATTTTTTGAAAAAAGTTTTTCAAAGGGAAATCCCCCTAAAAAAATTGGGGTACGTTTTCCCGGGGGCTTTAAAAATTGGGTTTCCCAAAAAACATAACCCCTTTTGGGATTTTTGGATGAGTTTTAGGCATCTGAAAAACCTATTTGGGTTTCCAAAATTTTGAATGTTTGAAAATAAAAGGGATTAAATTTGGTTTTAAAAAGAAAAAAAAATGTTTGAAATATGCATCAAAAAAATCCTTTAAAGTTTTTGCAGGTGCCCTTTTTTTAATACAGTTTCGGATTTATTTTTCAATACGTTTTAAATTAAAATTTTAAAAACCAAAATTTCAAAAACCACTCAACATTCTATAATAAACTATGTGTTCACTTTTTATTAAGGTTTTTAGGTGAGGCATTTTGAACAAAATCAGCGAAATCCTGGTTAGTGTTTTTTTGTTAGCGGTCATGGTGCAGTTAACAGAATGCTAGCTTTACTCAGCAGGTCAATCCGATTACAGCGATACCCAATTTGTATATTTTTCTTTTATGTTTTACTGACTTTTGAACTGAAACTTTAATTGGCACCACTTTGGTGTTTATACGATTTTTTGATTGCTTTTTATTCCATTTTGTGTGCTGCAGGATGAACTAAAATCGGAATTCTAGAATTCTATGACTTTTTTTACGTCGCTCACAGTGCGGGTTAATTAACGTGACATTTATAGGACAGGTCATTACGCATGCGGCGATACCAAATATGGGTACTTTTTTTTTTTTTTATCTTTTTTGGGGTGATTGGCATGTGTAAAGGGGAAAAGGGTGGTGTACATTTTTTTTTTCGTGTTTCACTTTTGATTTTTTTTTCTTTCACTTTTTCATATTTTTTTTCCCCCACTGTTCCCCATAGAGGATTTGTATCGGCAACCTTCAGATCACCGTTACAAGGCAGACCAGTACATAGCATTGTTGTCGGGTGAGTGAACCAGTAGCGTCGCAGAGTGCTGCATACGGTGACGATCGCAGGCAGGAGGAGCTCACTCCATGATAGGTCACGATAGCAAAGGACTCAATACCCGAGGCCTCAGCTCACTACGGCCATGGGTGATGCGGGGCTTGTGGCCAGTGGTAAAAAAAAAATTTTTTTTTATTACTGCTCGTCCCATGTCACGATTGTGCAGGGCTCACTTGTGGGCCCGCACAATCGCCAGGCCATTTGCGGGAATGCACTTCCCGCTAGGACATATGGGTAAGTCCCATGTCGGTTAGGGGTTAAAATCAGGTTTGTAATAGGGAGAGAGAAATAAGCTTACAAACTGTCTAGGTCTAAGACTTTTTGTTGCCCATAGCAACCAATCATGAGATCCCCTTGAATTTTTTCAGAGCTCTGTATGAAACGAAAGTGAAGCTCTGATTGGTTACTATGGACAACAACAAAAAAATCTTAGACCTAGACAATTTTCGTGTGTGTGTGGGTCTGTGTGTGTCAACGTCAACAAAGCACATCACCCTGGACACCAACCCAACCATGATGGTGGCAGCATCATGCTGTGGGGAAGCTTTGCTTAAGCAAGGACTGGGAGGCTTTTCAGAGTTGGTGGGAAGATGGATTAAGCTGAATAGAAGTTAATTCTGGAGGACAACCTGTTACAGACTGCAAAAGACTTGAGACAGAGGTTTAGGTTCACCTTCCAGCAGGACCCTAAATATACAGCTAAAGCTACAATGATATGGTTTAATCAAAGCATTATTCATGTTTTTACAATGGTCCGTCCCATCCAGACTAAACCCCTGAGAAAACTGTGACAAGACTTGAATATTGCTGTTTACAAACATTCGTCAGAGCTATTTTACAGAGAAGAATGGGCAAAAATTTCAGCCTCTAGATGTGCAAAGCTGGTGAAGACATACCCAAACAGACTGCAGCTGCCATTGTAGCTAAAAGTGGTCCTTCACAGTATTGACTATGGGGTGCTGAATACATATGCATGCTAAACTTTTCAGTTTTTTAATTTGCACAACTTGGGAAAAGGGAATATTTTCTTTAAGCTTCACAAATACTTGTTACTTTTTGTTGTATGAATACTTTTGCAACCAACTCTAGGTACCAATAATATTTTATCCAGATTTAAAGTTATATTTTATTTCAAAATCAAAAAATGAAAAAAAATAAATAAAGTAGAGACTGCTTACCTTGCCCAAACTAAGGTGAGGACACTGCCCATAAAAGCACAAAGGACAGTTGTGGGCCCGTACTGAAATGTCCGGGACTATTGCAGGGAACCCTTACCAGTCTTTTAATTTTTATGCCCCGCTTTTTCTTTATTTGCCTTCTTATCTACTTAAACTCCCAAACTTCCTCCTTGTGCTGTAGCCTCACTTTCCCTTCATGATCTCATTGTCACTCACCCATTCTAAAGTTCCCTGACTGACAGTCTTTACACAAGATATATTGCTAGCTAAGCCCTAACCAAAAGCTCTGCATACATTGTGCATATGTGGCCCTGTGACTAGATGGCCATGACGCTCCTTTTGTATTTTCATAGAATGCATACATTGATACCATAGAGCACCCCTGCTGGACTAGTGTATACATGCGCAAAGCTGCATGTACTCACAACCCACCATCTCCATTGCCTTTTAAACACCAGAAGCAACAGTAATTATTTGAAGTTATATATCTATACACACACGTTAATGATATGCATAAAAGGATTCTAGCGCCTATATCAAAGGGATTTAAATTTTTTGGGGTGTAAAAAAATGCGTTTGGGGGTCAATTTCCATTTTTGACCTGTTACTTTATTTTTAAAACAATAGAAAGCTTTTCTTTTAAAACTTTTTTAAAATTTTTTTTAATTTTGGTTTTATTTTTTTTTTTTGTGGGTTTTCTTGTGTTCGGGGGTTCCATTTTTTAATAATTTAATTTGGGTTTTGGGTTTTTTTTTTCTTTCCCTTTTTTTCTTTTTTTTTTTGGATTTTTTTTTTTCCCCCGTTTGGTCTTTTCACTTTTCTTTTTTTCCAAAAAAGGTTTTTTGGATTTTTTGGTCCCTTGGGGCCGTATTTTTCTTTTGAATTATTTTGTGCCTGAAATCACTATACCGTGGGTAAACCCCCAATGGCAGTCTTTCTATTAATCTTTTTTTCGAAAATGGGGTTTTTCAAAAATTAAAAGGGTATTTAATAAGGCCCGAGTCATCTGTGGCATCTTCATTGATGGAGTGTACTGGAAAAAAAATAAAAAAATATTGAAAAAGCAGAGAAATAGAGTATACAGTGGTACCTTGGTATAAGTTATTAATCTGTTCCAGATCCATGTAATTATACCAAACAAACGTTTCCCATAGGAAATAAAGGGAAAATTAAAAACAGTTTTATAACAATAGGATTGTGTATCATTCCCTATGCTCCCCATATTCTCCAAAGACCGCCTGGATGAAGCTGTAATAGTGGGGTGCATGAGCTGTGGTTGGCCGTATGGTGACGGTTTTAGCAGAGCTAGATCAATGTAACTATGCAGAGGGTTGAAGATTATGGATCTGCTGGAAGGTAAGTGAGAGAGAGAGACCAGAGTCCTGAACCACCTCATACATACTGTCATAGTCTTGGTACAAGCAGACTACCATGCAGTTTTTTTCCCAAATACCGTATTTTTCGGACTATAAGGCGCACATAAAAGCCTAAGATTTTCTCAGAAATCGAAAGTGCGCCTTATAGTCCGGTGCGCCTTATATATGAATCAATTCTTCACTTTCAGTTTTCAGTCTTTGTTCAGAACGTATTACAGCTAATTTAGTGACACTGATTTGTAACTGATTTGCAACTGATTTGCAACTGATTTACAATAGTAAATACGTTCCGAAATCAGTTACAAATCAGTTGCAAATCAGTTGCAAATAAGTGCCACTGGCGCGTATTTTCGACACGGATTTACACCACATTCTTTACAGCGGGTGATTCCGTCGCGAAATAAGGCACAATAAGTGGCAGGACCATTGTAAATCCGGCCGTATTTCGGCTGCAATACGCGGTGGCAATACGGCATGAAAAAATGAAGAATGGTCCTATTACGGCTACCATAGTCAGAAGCGTCACTACGTGCGTGATCGTACAGCTCTGTGTGCAGAATATTCTGTGTTTCAACATTGTCTGTGCATTCAATACCGTACTGTAAATTTTTTATACCCACTACCCGAAAAATGCCTCCTGTTAAGAGACATGCTTATGATGCTTGTGTTGAATAAAGTTTGGCATTCGCTCTGAACTTTGTTTCATTTAATGCGCCGCGCCTTATAGTCCGGTGCGCCTTATATATGAACGGCGCTCAATGTTAATGCGCCTTATAGTCCGAAAAATACAGTAAGCCAAAGCAGGAGAGGATCGTGTGTAAAGATGAAGAGGAGACAGCGGCTATATAGGTACGGCACTTATGAGAGGACTGATAGTGCTTGATAATAGAAGCATCGTGGAGTGTCTGTGGGCGGCCAGAGTAGTGCTCCCTTCTGGAAGCAACAAGCTGCTAAATTCTTCGTCCTCATTTGAGATAACCTGCTGAAAGTTGTGCTGAGTTCCTGTTACACCTCCGCTGCCATGCAGGTGCAGGCAAACTCAAGGCTTATTCCAAACAAATGATGTATACCAAACTAAATTTTTGGAGTCCAAACAGGACTTATACCGAAGCAGATTGATATCAAGGTACCACTTTACACGACAATAAATTTCTTATTTTCTTCCACCTTGAATGAAAGCCAACAAAAGGTTTTAATACGGTCCATAGCAGCTTTCTCTCCCACCCACCATGGTCCTGTTTCCACAACAGATTTTGGTGTGGAAAGCATTCGATTCTGCACAGACACCCAGGTGAAAAGCATTCTATTATCTATAATGGGGATCTACACTGGGGTCATTCCATGTCAAGTGAACCAATGATTTTTACCTCTATATTTTTAATTCTTTGGAGATTGTTATTTGGTAGTAGTGTCTCAGAGAATACAAAATGTGAAGAAAAAATTCTAGAATTTTTTATTGATTTCCAAAGTTCGGAAAAAAAATGCAAATTCCGGAGTTGCCTGCCTTTACATTTCTCCTCATAACTTAGGCTAGAAAAAAAGATAGAGAAACAAAATTAACACCATTCTACTGTACAGGCTTTCACCAGCTATGTCACAAGAGTATCTTCGTTAATATTTCTACCCATGTGAACGCAAAATTTAAAAAAAAACGTTTCATTTAAAAATTTACAAAAATGTGCTTGCTATACTCCTAGCCCCATCTTCACCAAAATTCAAGTTGTTCTCGCGATGGGATCATATTTAAAATATAACTATTTCAGTGTCAATTCAAAAATCTTGAATTCAGATCTGTTCAGTTTGGGGTCTATATTTACCGTTCTGAGAAAAATGATACCTCTCCCACCTCTATCTTAATTCTAGCCCGAGAAATGATAAAAAATGTAAATTCATACCAGGCCAAAATTTGCGCTTTCAAAACTTTAGAAGTCTGTAAAAAATTAACTGATGAAGTAAAAAAAATTCTGAACTTTTAATTTTTAATAAAGATGTACTTCATAAAAATAAACAAAATATTCATATTTGGATCACTTGATATGGAATGACCCACTGTACAAGCAATGGTGAGGAAAATTCCACTTGAATTCTGTGTGGAAACGGTTTTTGAAAACTGGACGTGAATTACAGTGGGAGGGAGGCCTGTAATTGGCATCATAGGTAGACCTCAACTTTGAGCGACAAAATGAGAAAACAAATCCAGAAAATCACATTGTCTGATTTGGAAAGAATTAATTTGCAAATTATGGTGGAACATAAATATTTGGTCACCTACAAACAAGCAAGATTTCTGGCTCACAGACCTGTAACAGTTTCTTTAAGAGGCTCATCTGTCCTCCACTCACTGCCTGTAGTAATGGCACCTGTTTGAACTTGTTATCAGGATAAAAAGACACATGTCCACAACCTCAAACAGTCACACACACTCCAAACTCCACTATGATGAAGACCAATGAGATGTCAAAGCACACCAGAAACAAAATGGTTGCCCTGCACCAGGCTGCAATAGGTAAGCAACTTGGTGTGAAGAAATCAACTGTGGGAGCAATAATTAGAAAACGAAGACCTACAAGACCACTGATAATCTGGGACTTCATGCAAGATCTCACCCTGTGGGGTCAAAATGATCACAAAAACGGTGAGCAAAAATCCCAGAACCACACGGAGGGACCGAGTGAATGACCTGCAGAGAGCTGGGACCAACGTAACAAAAGCTACCATCAATAACACACTACGCCGCCAGAGACTCAGATCCTGCAGTGCCAGATGTGTTGCCCTGCTTAAGCCAGTACATGTCCAGGCCCATCTGACATTTGCTAGAGAGCATTTGGATGATCCAGAAGAGTATTGGGAGAATGTCATATGGTCAGATGAAACCAAAGTAGAGTTGTTTCAACCAAACAGTGCGCCGTGTTTGGTGGAGAGAGAATGCAGAGTTGCATCCAAAGAACACCATACCTAGTGTAAAGCATGGGGTTGGCAACATCATGCTTTGGGGCTGTTTCTCTGGACAACTGATCTGTGTACATGAAAGAATGAATGGGGCCATGTATCGTGAGATTTTGAGTGCAAACCTCCTTCCATCAGCAAGGGCATTGAAGATGAAACATGGCTAGGTCTTTCAGCATGACAATGATCCCAAGCACACCACCAGGGTAATGACGGAGTGGCTTTGTAAGAAGCATTTCAAGGACCTGGAGTGGCCTAGCCAGTCTCCAGCTCTCAATCCCATAGAAAACCTTTGGAGGGAGTTGAAAGTCCGTGTTTCGCAGCGACAGGCCCAAAACACTGTAAAAAATAGAAAACTGAAAAGTGGGGCATGTAAAATTATTCAGCTCCTTTACTTTCAGTGCAGCAAACTCACTCCAGAAGGTCAGTGAGGATATCTAAATGATCCAATGTTGTCCTAAATAACCGATGAGGATAAATATATAATCCACCTGTGTGTAATCAAGTCTCAGTATAAATGCACCAGCTCTGTGATAGTCTCAAGGTTCTGTTTAAAGCGCAGAGAGCATCATGAAGACCAAGGAACACACCAGGCAGGTCCGTGATACTGTTGTAGAGAAATTTAAAACCGGATTTGGATACAAAAAGATTTCCCAAATTTTAAACATCCCAAGGAGCACTGTGCAAGCCATCATATTGAAATGGGAGTACCAGACCACTGCAAATCTACCAAGACCCAGCTGTCCCCCTAAACTTTTATCTCAAACAAGAAGACTGATCAGAGATGCAGTCAATAAGCCCATGATCACTGGTTTAACTGCAGAGATATACAGCTGAGGTGGGAGATTCTGTCCATAGGACAACAATCAGTCGTACACTGCACAAATCTGGCCTTTATGGAAGAGTGACAAGAAGAAAGCCATTTCTCAAAAGATATCCATAAAAAGTCTCATTTAAAATTTGCCACAAGCCACCTGGGAGACACCAAACATGTGGAAGAAGGTGCTCTGGTCAGATGAAACCAAAAATCGAACTCTTTGGCCACAATGCAAAACGATATTTTTGCTGTAAAAGCAACATAGCTCATCACCCTGAACACACCATCCCTACGGTCAAACATGGTGGGGGCAGCATCATGGTTTTGGCCAGGGACAGGGAAGATAGTCAAGATTGATGGGAAGATGGATGGAGCCAACTACAGGACCATTCTGGAAAAAGACCTGTTGGAGTCTGCAAAAGACCTGAGACTGGGACGGAGATTTATCTTCCAACAAGACAAGGATCCCAAACAAAGTAAAATCTACAATGGAAATGTTCACAAATAAACGTATCCAGGTGTTAGAATGGCCAAGTCAAAGTCCAGACCTGAATCCAATCGAGAAGCTGTGGAAAGAGCTGAAAACTGCTGTTCAAACTCTCTCCATCCAACCTCCCTGAGCTCGAGCTGTTTTCCAAGGAAGAAAGGACAAGAATTTCAGTCTCTCGATGTGCAAAACTGATAGAGACATACTCCAAGCGACTTGCAGCTTTAATCGCAGTAGAAAGTGGTGCTACAAAGTATTAGTTTAAGGGGGTCAAATAATTTTGCATGCCCCACTTTTCAGTTTTTTATTTTTTACAAAAGTTTAAAATAACCAATAAATTTCATTCCTCTTCACAATTGTGTCCCACTTGTTGATTCTTCACAAAAAAAATTACAATTTTATATCTTTATGTTTGAAGCCTGAAATGTGGCAAAAGGTCGAAAAGTTCAAGGGGGCCGAATACTTTTGAAAGGCACTGTAAGTATTTGGTCAATAACAAAAGTTTATTTTTCACCATAATTTGCAAATAAATGCTTTCCAAATCAGACAATGATTTTCAGGATTTGTTTCCTCATTTTGTCTCTCATAGTTGAGGTCTACTTATGATGTCAATTACAGGCCTTTCGTCTTTTAAGTCGGAGAACACTATAGCATCATTAAATGGCGTTAATTCTCAAACCAATATGCAGCAGACTATGGAACCAAAGATAACATCTGCAGTAGAAATCCACAAAGCTGTCTGCCATGGATACTACATTCTGTTATGATTTCGTAAACTAGGATATTAAAATACATCAACAGAAGTCATTCAGACTTTTAAAGGGATATTCCAACATACAATATTACAGCATTTATGTATATGTCATTAAATGTGGACAAGTTCCACCTCTGTAACCCCATCTATTAGAAAAAAAAAGTAGTCCTTTGACCCACATTGTACTGTTATGTTTATCCACTACAAGAAGAAAGAAGAAAAGTAATGTGACCATTCCAAACATGTCAGTTTTAGTAAACACTTGCGTTCCCAGTGAAATAACAATTTTGGAGCATCCTTGCTCAAATCCTTGTGTTGTGTGGTCCTGTTACGTCTCCAAGAAATTCATTACCAATCAGACATCTGAGTGTTGCCAATATTGTCTGACATTGTCCAATCAGTGCTGACCTTCAGTATGTGCAGAGCAGCACCCCTTTAGAAACTGAAATGGTAACACTCAGCTGACTGATTTAGTATACATTTCTAGAAGGAATAAACAGAGAATCAGCAAAGTTCTAAGAGAAAATGTTCCATTTACTAAAACAGTCGTCACGGGTCTCGTTTTAGTAATCTATAGGAGTTACAGAAACCCCAGCCAGCACACTCCATAATGGTTTCCACAACGTCCACACACTACAGTTGAGTGGTTTCCAGTTTTTGCTCCCTTGTGCGAATGAGTTTAACACATGGCTTTTTAATTCAGCTTTTTAAAAGGGAACCTGCTGCCCTCATAAGGTGGTTTCAAGACCCCTTTGTTTGCAGTGGTATTCTCATAACTTTAGTTCAGAGGCCAGTTTAAATTGGCTTATCCGATAAGGATTGACAGATTTCTACCTATTGAATAAGTAGAATCAGCAGCAGGTGGGTAGGGTAAAGTGGCCACTCATGCTGGACTTTTCTGATAGCACTTCAAAGAAGACCACGAACGCTCAAATGTTGCTTAACATAACGGAGACCCTGCTGTAAACACTGGTTCCCTCACTACGTCATGCGGCCCTCCGTTATGGCAAAATAAGGCAGCAAACTAGTTCCATTTAATAGAAAAAAAACCTCTTTATAGCAAAATTTCTAATTACGTAAAATATAGAAGAAACAAAGCACAACTTTTCCCATGGCTTTCAGTAGTTACAAAGCACAAATATGTATTCTACAAACATTAAAGAGAACTACCTCCGGTCTAGGAGTAAGACACGCATCACATTTTTTTTCCGACGGTTTGTTAATGAGAGTGCAGACTTCACAGGTCCAATGTGCTTCTTCACTCCTGGCCACGTGGTCCTGCGAGTCTTGATGGCAAGTCCAACCAAGAATACTGTTTCTTTTTGGTAATTTACTTGTTTTTAAAATAGAAGGTGTATTATTAAAGAAGGCTTGTACATGGTGTTGACTTATCAAATTATAATTGCAGCCATTTGCAGGCCCATTCTCAAATTACATTTTTACAGAGCGTTGTTAATAGTATTTTCTGGCAATCTAAACTTGTGCAGACATTGTAGAAAAGTCATCCTTTAATTAGAATGGCTAAACCAAATTTCAAAAATAAAAGGGGAAATCAATTTTATACAAACTTTAGTAGTCTTAAAAATCAGGAAGCAAGATTCTTTAAGGGTAAGTCCACACCTCTGATTTTGGGAAAAATCTGACATGAAATCCGCAGCAACAACTTGGATTTCTGCTGAGGATTTTTACTTTAGATAGGTCGTATTCGCCTCTGATTTGGATGAAGATTAAACGTATTTAAATGCGGCTAAACTGGTCCCAGGAGGATCCTCTCCAAAGAATGGACATGCCCATTCTCTTTTCTCTCTGCTCCACAGATTTGAAAACCGTGTACTGAAAAATCCGCACTGTAGTTCACTGGGTATACTACAGCCTGAGACTGCTTATTCATATGAACGACAGTTGCATTATAAGAGGATTTTAATTAATTGAATTTGCATTGAATTACTCGTTAAAATTAATTGCGTGTGCATAACTCATAAGGATTTATTGTTCTGGGGATAAGTGTATGGTTTTTAAAATTAGTTTTGCATTATGCCACGTAAAATAAAAAAATCCATGAAACATTTGGATCTTTAGCCTATTTTTTGCCAAAAAAACCTCCTGCAACCCTCCTACTTTTGCTAAATGTTACAACACCAAGTTAAAAAGCTAAAAAGATGGTTCTGTACCTTACATCAAGCTCCTGAGGTTTATCGCTTTGGCAACATGAACAAAAGTAAGTCATTCTGTTGTTTTCTCCCAGACGACACACTGTGATTTTTGTACCACACTGGCCACAGCCAGGTTTTTTGTACACTTTGTAGTGTTTGTAGAGAGCCGAACCAGTCTTTCGACACTGTAAAAACAAGACATATTCTTAATGAATACACCTACAGTCCACAGGAATAATTTCTGTAGCATGAAGTGGACCCCCCTATGGATTTCAGATGTCCATCATTAAAATCGGAAAGTGGTGCTACAAAACATACATGTATTCATAGACTTTATGGGGGCAATAAGTTGTACCTCATTAATTACCTTATAAAAAAGAAGAGTGAAGTCCCGTGTCATTTTGACCAGATGGCTCAATTGCTTGTCTGTTAGCAGACGAGCCTATAATGTAGAAAAATGATTTTTGACCTTTAAACCATTAATGTCCTAAGTAAAAAATAATTGAAAGTTAATGGATGACTTTCTTAACCTTAAGCTGAACACCTGAAAATTAGTTAATGACCTGCACATTTTTTTTTTAGTTTTTACCTCCTTGTGTCTCAACAGTCCTAACCTTATTTTTTCAATGATGTAGTTGTATGAGGCCTGCAGATATATACTATTATATATATATATATATATATATATATATATACAAATACATATATATACATATATATATACACACACACTATACACAACACACACACACACACATAATAACAGCAGCACACAAAAATAGAATACGTTGGAAAAAAAACTTTCTGCTTTAAAAAAACAAAAGTTTTATGAGGTTCTTTGTTCACACTTTTGCGCAAAATTGTTTAAGCCCACCTTCGATTTTCAACGAGACCTCAATGCAGGTGGGTCCTACACTACGTTTACACTAACGCTATATTTCTCTGTGGTCCATCCAGACCTACCTTTCAGAATGTGAAGGCACCAGCTACTAAATACACTGCACTGATTAAAAAGTCTGTGTAGATGGGTGGAGTGCTACAAACCAAGATGGAGGCAGCCCGTCCCCCCTATTTGTAATACACAACACACAATATTTGGTTCAGCACCTCCATAAAACTGAAGCTGGTGCCTTCACATTCTGAAAGGTAGGTCTGGATGGACCACAGAGAAATATAGCGTTAGTGTAAAAGTAGTGTAGGACCCACCTGCATTGAGGTCTCGTTGAAAGTCGAAGGTGGGCTTAAACAATTTTGCGCAAAAGTGTGAACAAACAACCTCATAAAACTTTCGTTTTTTTAAAGCAGAAAGATTTTTTTTTTTCTCAACTTACTCTATTTTTGTGTGCTGTTATTGTTATGTGTATTTAGATTACAGCCGTCACAGCGTGCACCCACATTTAAAGTTTTGGAGGTGCTGAACCAAATATTGTGTGTTGTGTATTACAAATAGGGGGGGGTGGGCTGCCTCCATCTTGGTTTTTAGCACTCCACCCATCTACACAGACGTTTTAATCATATATATATATATATTTATATTTATATATTTTTTTTTTTTTTTTTTTTTTTTCCCATTCACACAACCTGTAGAATTAATGTAACAAGCTATTATGGTCGTGGGGATGCCTAATATGTGTAGGTTGGTGTGTGTGTGATGCATGCACAATTATTTATTAAATATTGATTTTTATTTAATCTTTTTCTACACTTAATTTTTTTTTATTTTTTACATTTAGTAATGTATTAGCATACTCATATATGCTAATACATTATAATCTGTGTCTGTAATCCAGGTCCCCAGGGCTGACCGTGCAGCCATTCCCCAGGCTCTGTCGGGTCACTGGAGTCCCGAACACTCAACAGAGCAAGGGAAAGCCCTTTAATTACGCTGCGGTCACAAACTTTTGCAATCAAAGGGTTAAGCGCTGGGGGCAGAGGTTTCCCCCACTCTCCAGCGCTAGCAGAGGCTGTGCTGGAAACAGGGCTGCGGACGAACGACCTGCACCGCCCAATGTCAAAAGTTGGCGGGCAGTCGTCAAGGGATTAAAGGGGTTTTCCTCATCTCAGACATTTATGGCATATCGATAGGTGCTGGTCTTGTCTCCTGTAGCTATCAGACATTTATAGCATATCCTAGCTCAAGAACAGGCCCTGAAAGTCTCTGTGCAGAACAGAGTAGGTTCTGAGTGCATGGTACTCTCCATTCTGTTCCATGGGTGCTGCAAGTCCAGCCAGGTGAAGGTGGTCCGTTGTACTCGAAACGCCCACTGAAATGAACAGAGGATGCCGCACAAGCGCAACAACCACTCAATTCTACACTAACATGTTATGGTCCGTTCTCAAGATGACTGCGGGTACAAGAGGTGGGACCAACAGCTTTCAGACATTTAAGGAATATCATTTTGATATTCCAAAAATGTCTGAGATGGAAATACCCAATTCGGCTGTCTACAATTTGTTAATTTGCGCAAAAAAAAAAAAAAAAAAAAAAGTCTTTAAAAATATTTAAATGGAATGAAAAAACCTGAATGAGCTGAATACACACCTGGACTGCTGGATGGAGACCACTGTCAAAGAGAGCTTCATTTTTAATAATATTGCCAACTCCAGGCAGCACTGCCTGATCAAGTAGCACATCACAGAGCATACGACTGCCTTGCTTCTTAACCTCACTCTCTGCTCTGGAAAAACTGAACTTGGGGGAGCAAACATCCAAATCTTGAAAATATCTGACTTTTTCTTGACAGTCTGATGCATTCCTTGAGTAAAGAAAAAAACTTAATATTAATCCTTCCATGCCTGTCATCCACAGTGGGAGTTGGCTGTAACACGCCAGCTCCTGCCACAATGGCCAGGATCAGAGCCAATGCCATCATAAACATTTAACCAATACATTTCCCACATCCGCCACCTATGGGACTCTTTTATGCCTTGACAGAGATGGAGAGAGTGTCTAACAGAATGCCTATACTTACATAAGTAATGCACAGTATTATCAAAATGTGAAAAAGACAAAACATTGATATTTGTCTATTCCGCCATTCAAAATAAATTAAATATCTATCTATTGATATTACCAAACTACAGATTTCCATGCAAAAACAAGCCCCTTAGATAGTATAGAGAAAAAAAAAAAAAGCTGTGTTGCCATTTTTCGAGAGCCATATTTAAAAAAAAAAAAAAGGGATTGTGCAAAAAGTAATAGAACTGAACAAAATTGCGGCAGTACCAACTCTATACAGTCATATTGACCAGCCGATTAAAGTTTACATGCCAACTATACCACATTGTGAATATGAATAAATAGGTACACACAGGGTTGTGGAGTGGAGTCGTTAAGCCAAAGCTCCCACTCCCATTCCTCCATGACATATGTTTAAGTGATAACTTTACAGTAGTAAAATGGCAACATTAGGCTTTTTATCACCTTATGATCTAGTAATCAAGCTATTAGGTAGAACATTGACAAGCAAAATGGTAACAATGTTTTGAACTTTTGACTTGACTTTCAGGCTCCATATCTCATCACACACTAGAGCTTTGAACCTGAGGCTACAATCATTTTATAGACAATCATCTTGGCTACCTTACACATAAATTTGGCTTGCTATTTAGCATCTGCTTTGTTATGAAAAATCTTGTAATGTAACTGCATTGTTACGGTTTTGCTCCTAAAAAAATCAAAATGTAAATTTTTATTATTTTGTTAGTATTTTGTAAATCCCCCTTTGGGTTTCAGCACTGCCTGAATCCTTATGGACGCTCGATCAGATTCCAGCATGTCTCCACCAAAATCTGATCCTAGGTCTCATATACAAGTTCCCAATGTTGCTGTATACTGGTCTACTCACTTGGGTATGAAAACAGCTTTTTCTTCAACTCTACCCACAAGTGTCTTATTGGGTTGAGTTCTGGGGACTGTGGAGGACAATTCAGCAACTCTTCTTCATTGTCATTGAATCATTTCTTCTCCAACCTTGACGTACGCTTCGGGTTGTTGTCATGTTGGAACACTAAGTCATCCTTTTCAGACCCATAGTACTCAAGTGTACGAAGTAACTCATCTTGTAGGATACTCACATATAGGTCAGCTTTGAGATCAACATTGATCCCGGTTAAGTATCCAACATGTTTGGCCGGCAAAACAACCCTATATCACCAGGCTTCTTCCACTAAACTTGACAATTCCTTCAATTTCTCCATCCGTTAGCTTCCTTTTCCCTTCATTCTTCCAAATCCATTTGCCCCCATCAGTCTATTGACTCATCTCGTCGCTCTAAATTACCTGTTTCCAATCTTCTACCTTTCGTACTTTTTTTGCAAACTCGAGCCAACGCTTTTTATGATGATATTGAAGTCGAGGCTTCTTCACCTTTTTTTCGGGCCACCATTCCAAACCTGTGTAATGCATAGAAGCATACGAGCCATCCCCACTGCCATGTTTGTCACACCAGAACGGATAGAACTTGTTGACTGATATTTAGCCAGGACATCTACCTCTTGGCTTTTGATTGGATGGACAGACATTTTGTATTCTTCCAGCTGTCATGGCTTCACATGATGCAGTTTGGCAATTTTCTTGGCCCAGAGACCGCTATTGATGATCTGGATGATGCGTTTTTTCTTTTCTTGGGAAATATTTATAGCTGCTCCTCGATTTGAACCAGTGACCTTTCATTTGGGAAGCAACCTAACAACACACTGAGCTATTAGGGAATATGAGAACAGGCTGTAATTTGCAGTACATTAGAAAAAAACTGTCCCACCAATGGGAGCACAATCGTAACAATGCAGTTACATAACAAAAATCTGCAGAACTAAGCAGATGCTAAATAGTTGCAAGTGAAATTTAGGTATGAGATAGCAAAGATGACGGTCTATAAAATGATGGGAGTCTCAAGTTCAAAACTGTAGTGGATGGCGAGATATGGAGCCTAAAAGTCACAAGGTCAAAACATTGTTACCTTTTTGCTTGGATACAACTTTAGAACACAAAACTTTAATTAAAAATATGCAAAATGCTGCATTAAGTGGGGAAAAAAAAAAAAAGTTTTCAACAAAAACTTCCTGAACAACATTTGTGGAGTTTATGAATTTGTTCTGAGAAATAGTATCTCCTCCATCAGATCGTTCATAGACGACCTCAGATCTGATCTCATTATTTCCAGGCTAGAAAACGGCCTCTCTACACTAACTTGGGTTGGGGCAAAGCGGTAACCCCGGAGTCAACATCTCTAATAATGTCAGGGTATAAAGGAATTGCCTCATGCACAGTCAGTTCTGATGAACGGTTGAAATCTTCTACTTCTCTGAGAGCAAGTAAAAAACGTTGCTGAAATCTGGTCAATCTGTTTGCTATGGGAGTGGGATCTTTTTCCCTATGGCAACACTTTGCCTACTCCACGTCATCAATTACACTCCTCATGTGATGAGGCTGAAGATATGGGAGCAGTAGCACTGGCAACTGAACCGAACCAATTATATAGTGTTATATTTGTAACTACTCCCTGTATACGTGTTTATGTATATATTTCTTCAAACAGAACTAGACAGGATATAAAAAAAATTGGACAGCAATGGTTGGGCCGTAATATACTATACAAAATGCTCGTATTTTCCCAAATCCAATATTTGTAAACACACTCTTCCAATTCCTATCCTTAACACAACTTTCAAGCTCCTCCAAACCCAATTAAATAAATTTGGCTGCATATTTTATGGGCTTACAGGTCCTCCGCTTGCTCTAACAAGGTTTTGCGTCCAAAAATTAACCAATTGCTATTATACTTCCCTGTGCTTATCCAAAATATATCTAACGTAATCACCATGTTGTTGGAGATCCTGTGGATCAACAGTCTCACTATTCGATTTATTTTGGCAATGTTACTTCTTGACAGCCTTTTGGACCTATGTTTTCTCACTTGTTAATAAGATCAAGTTCCTATCCCTAAAGAGCCAGAATTAGCCCTTCTATTAGACATTGAGAATGTTTCCTTTCACAATAAAATATTAGCTGCGCATATTCTTCATGCTGCTAAACTATATCTATATATAAACGATATTGGAAATCGCCTCTCATTTCAGAATTGGCCGACATTGAAGACACTGTTAGCACCACCTATAGTTCTGAAGAAAAACTGCTAGCTTTCCATAAAGGACAATCCCACAAATTTCTACTTTCCTGGGCTGCTTTGTAGGACATTGTGCTTAATCTAGACTAAATCATGATAGATGGCAGAACACCTCCTCTCCAACTTGCCTTCTCCCCACCCCACCCCTCATTAATAGTTTGTACTTTCATGTTACCAAGCACTGTTAGGCGATGTTCACACGGCTTATTTGGGCACGTATTTCAGCCCGTAATTCGCGGCGTACTGCGCAAATTATGGGCTGAAATACGGCCCAGTCACTACGGTAATCCACAGTTCTCATAGAGAACTATGGATTACGTCTCCTCTCCCCGCTCGGAGAATCCGCCGAGCGGGGAGAGAAGTGACATGTCAATTACTAGCGGCGTATACGCGGCGCTAGTAATGAGTCTATGGGCCGACGAGGTGCCGGCCCCCCGCTCCCGCCAAGCGGCGTAATTACGCCCCGCAATTAAGCCGTGTGAACATCGCCTTATTCTTGGATGTTTAACTTCTGATACTCCTGGTGATCACAGCCTACCCTTACGTGAGCTTTCTGCCTCCTTTCTCTATTCTCTGACATATAAGTTACGATTATGAAAGGTTTTACATAATTCTTGATGTGTTCAAACCCGTATCCTCAAATGTCGATATTTACACTAAGACACCTTTACTGTTTAGCTCTTTATGGTTTATTGCATAGTGGCATCGATCATCATCAGATTTGAGTATATCTGCATAGACTTGTCACTACATGTCCATTATATCTTGACAAATGTTGTATAACATTGCCTATTTATCAATGCCTGTAATCTTCTTACTATGACTTCTGTATTGGTCACTCCTGTTTATATTGTACTTTCTCAATTAAGTAAAAAAAAAAAATTATCATCCAGAAGTGCTTCTTTTGTTTATTCTAGTGGGCAGGATGAACAATGATCAAAAAGCTTTATACACTAACAAAGTGACACCAATGAAAACTAGATCCCATTCAGCAAAAAAACACCACCTCACACACTACTTAGCACAGTAAAGTATTTGTACCCCAAAATGATGGCACTGAAAAATACAACTGTTTGCAAAAAAAGGCTTTATATAGCAACATCTAATTAAAAATATAAAAGTTATAGCTCCTAGAAGGTGGCAATCCAGAAGAAAAAAAAAAAGTTCATTTTGTAGGAGCAGAACAGGCTGTGGGGCAATGGGTTAATATAACAAGTGTCACTACATACAATTACCATGCTGAGCTTATAAATGGAGCAGTGGTGAGACATTTAGCACAGCACAATGCTCTGCTCTTTCATTTCACTCGGCTAATTTTAGCCAGTTGTTTCCATCAATGCTCAGTTGCTTTTTTTCCCCCCTACATTAAACTGGATGGTCTATGAACTTACTGTATGTAATTCAAAGTATTAAATGTAACCAGATAGGTTATAAACTTTCAGGAAATTACAAAGAATAATAAGAACAAAAACCTTTGTCCATGTCCTCTTACCCACAGAGCTATTAGAAATAGTTGATGAAGCCACGGCTTTACCTGACATCCACTGTGGAGTCGAAGAAGCAAATCAAGTCCTTGGTGAGCTGCACTTCCAAAGCTGCTGGAGCTCCACTTCTATCCTTTTTCTCTGCTGGATTAATGCGCATTGATCCATTCATTCCAAAATGGACTCTACAATGTAACAACAGGACATTGTTTAAGTGCGATTATAGCTGCAAACATTAGAAAAAAAGGAAACGCTGTAGTGTAGATAAACCAGTGGCCACCTCATCTGCTGGTCATTATCTTTGCACTAGGCATATAGGTTAAGCTCCCTAACATTTTCTCTAGGTTTTCCCTAGATAGCGAGAAAGCCAATTATTTCCACGTCAGTAGAATTTATAGGTCATTGCAATCCAGCTTCTAAAAATTCAGCGAGTCCTGTAAACAGCAGAAGTGAAGTTAAAAGGCACTTTAAAAAAACCATTGCCCCTATTCTTGTATACTTGTAAAAAAAACAACAGGGTATTGATGTTTGTGTTTGCTCAAACCACTGAATTATTTACAATGAAATTATCTAGTTTTGTTGATCTTTAAATATTTATCCAAGGTCATTTTGCAGCCGCACAGCTACATGTTGTTTTGTGAAGCTTCATTTGTTTTACAAAACAAAGATGGAACTGGCTGTTCTGCCGCAAGAAGCAATATATTACATGGAGTGGAGGTGAACGGCGAGCTGGAAAACATATTTATCACTAGAAGCCATCGCTTTAAACCTATGCACTTACCAGCCACCTAACAGGTCATCCCTAAGAAAAACGTGCAGGATTTTCTTCCATTTCCACATGCATAACAGAATAGAAATGGTCATACAAAAGGAAAAAAAAAAAAAAAAAAAAAAAAAAAAAAAGCAAAGAGTGAAAAGCATCCGCTCATCATGCAAGGGAACCTGACAGAGCAGGTGGACCAGACTGACCTAGGCTTGTATTCTATTCATTTAAACCTCTTCTTATTCTGGGTTAAGGAGTCCAGTAGGCAGTGTTATCAGTGGCTGACCGGCAATTCCGTATGCACACATACAAGTAAGGCTGGGTTCACACTAGGTTAGTGGCTATGTTTGAGGTACCTACTAGGATACCATGAAAAAAGGTACCATTAGCCGATACGCCATTAGCCGATTATTAGGGTATGTTCACACGGTGTATTGGGGTCGTGTACTGTATACACTGGACAGCTTCTAAAGCACAGGGGGAGCCGACCTCATTTACTCTATCAGTGTATCATGTCACTTCTCTCCACCGGCGTACAATACGATAGTATTTTACGCCTGGGAAGAAGAGACGTAATTCATAGTTCTCTATTAGAGCCATGAATTACCGCAATTGTGGCGCGCATTTCGGCCGTATCAAAGAGCAAATACACAGCAAAATGCGTGCCTCAATTACGCCGTGTGAACCTACCCTTAGAGTTGACATAGTCCTCTGTGTTCTAGGTTTATCCTATTTCTCGGCAGTATCCGCTTTTTCTGCATTAACATGGTAGAGTACACTATTAAACCCGGCAGAAAAAAAGGATATACTGTTGAGACAGTAAACGTTGCCCACAGAGGACTACATTTTCCCTGTTTATCTTTATGGAACAGCTGCGACTACGTTGTGGTATCTGCCGGGATACCTTTTTCACGGACATCGTAAATAATGTAGTGTGAACTCGGCCAAAAACCGTAAGGGTATGTTCACACGGCTTATTGCGGCGCATATAGTACGCGCCGCAATACGCAGGGTGTTTTGGAACCACATGCTGACCAGCACGTAATTGCACAGCATGGGGGGTCCGGCCATGCCGGTCCCAAAGACATGCATTGTCAGCGGCGCGTAATCACCGCTAACAATTGACATGTCAATTCTCCCCTACTTGACATCGCATCGTACGCACGAGGGGATGTCGCGTAATCCATAGCTCCTTATGAGAGCTATGAATTACCGTAATTGCGGCGTACATTTCGCCGCGTATAATGCGCAGTACGTGCACAATTACGTGAGATAATAAGCCATGTGAACATACCCCAAGTCGGTAATGAGACCGCCTCCTGAACTCCTTACCCAGAACAGGCATAGATTTAAAATGAATACAACTTCTACTGAAACTTTCCCTAGACAACTACCGGTATTTATCAATCTGCTCAAGTGTTTTAGCGCTAGAACATGCCACCAGTAGATGTGATAACATTTTTAATGAGATAGGTTCCCAGAAAGAAATCACAAGAACTTTATAATGTTCAATGTGGTATCAACTGTGATTGATGAGATATGTCATATACATTCAGAATGAGATGTCCTCCAACCTCCTGCTATCAGTGCTGCTCCTACTGTACTTCTGGTTTCTCTCTCCACACAAAGGAAGAACCCCACATCACCCCCTTCCATGTCAGGAGACGGCTGGGGCAATCATGAGAAGGCACAGAAGCACTCTGTAAATACGAAGACTAAATATACAAACTATTTTATCTAGTATACAAGACAATTTGAGCTTCTTGGCACATCATTTGATCAAGTTGTGTAGGTCCATCCACCATGACAAGGTGACCTTATTTTAGATGGGAACTAGTACTAAAAATTCAAACATCTCAGTACCTAGACCAGGCTTCCACCCCCTGCATTAACGGTCTTGTATACTAGATATAGCAGTATTACAGTTTGAGTAATTTTAAATATTTAGGGGCACACGTATGAAAAATAGTCTACAGTAGGTCTAAAACTCACTTTGTTGCCCATAGCAACCAGAGCGCCCCATTCATTCCATAAAGTGTTCTGGAAAAATGAAAGGGGCGCTCTGATTGGATGCTATTGGAAACAAAGTAAGTTTTAGACCTAGACAGTTTTCATACATGTGGCCCTTAAAGGGGATGTATCACTTCTTCAGTTCGGCTGTTCTCTTGAAGTTTGATGCTCTCACTTCCTGAAATCCAGGTGCGCTTCTTCCCCTCCCAGCTGGGCGTTTAACTGAAGAGGGATGACATCATCCCCCCCCTTCACTATTCATGCTGGCTCCAGTGCCCCCCCTCCCCTCCACATATCACTGTCCTCTCCCTATGCAGTCTTATTTTGTAAGAACTGTTTACATACCACAGGCCTGCATTCAGTCTAAACAGTCTATGAACTCAGTACCGATCTCTCACAGCTGGAGGTTTGCTACAACTGAATCCATCCAGAGCAGAGATCCGTCTCCCTTCATGTTTACATAAGGCACCGTTGCACATTTCTGCTGTTTTCTGATTGTAGCAGTAGCTGCAGTGTCAATGAGGAGCAGTTAGCTGTATAGAGTAAAAATTTTGTCGGCCCCTTACACGCTGGAGCATTAAGGCACCGTGGCACAGTTTTGCTGTTTTCTGATTATAGAGACAGCTGCAGTGTAAATGAGAAGGCAGCTAGCTGTATAGTGAAATTGTTTTCGCCCCCTAACTCTGAGTGAGGGACAGGAATGCAAGCTCTGAATTTTGCCGGCCGTCTGGGGGAGGGAGGGGCAGAACAGAATGTAAATTATTAGAGCCCTCAGCTAATGAAATGCAAGGAGGAGGGATCCTACCAGCACTGGAGAAGTTTGTTTACAGAAAACTAAGTTAAGGAATGCTGTGAAAACAAGACAGCTTTGCTAATGGCATCCAATTGCAAAGTTCCTTTTTATCAATGTCCCCTTATTCTGAAGGCCATTTAATGAAATGATACAACCCCTTTAATGTTTATGGTTCAGCGTATGCAGTGTGCTGCTGTGTGGTCTTGAGCTTTTGTATTCATTTTGTAGCTATGGCAGCGTGCACCTGAACAATTTCTTTCATGTTAGGGAGTTGTGTAAGCCGAGTACCGAGGGCAGGTTTTTTCGGAATACAGCGAAGTCACGGACAAAGAACACGACTCCAACACCAGCTCAACAACGGTTTGTTTTACTGAATTTTCTGGAACAAGATGGTGAACAGATCCCCCAAACACAAATTTACAAATACGTATCCTGGGCCCCTGTGCTGCACAGCGCACCGCCAGAAGTGTACTCTCTGGATGCCTGGTAACTTTACCTAACCGTGGGGTTCGGAAAGGCCGATAACCCCTTACCTTCTTAATACCGTAATCACCAACGGGAACAATTGTGTGTGGTGGCAGTTGCAGGGGCTCGTGGTGCAGCACAGCAGCTTACACAGCTTTAATGGATTTATCCACTTCCCTCCCAAACACACATGTAACACAAAGTTTCCCTCACAGATGAACCGGTTCAAGTAGCTAATGGTGCGATATCAAACACTCCAAGTCCTGAACAGGAGGATGTATTTGGGAAACCCTCCTTTGGCCTGTAACTGAGCCTAAACTAATATCAGGCCTTCTCACAGTCCTGAACTCGTGGGCGTGCACGCATCCGCTGAGGTACCTTAAAGATGGCCGGCAATTCCTGTCCTCCGGTGCAGATCCTTGTGGATGAAGTGGATGATCCGGCTGCAGACAGTCCTCTCTATCTTGGCAGCTTGTCCTTCTTGTCCAGGAGTTCTCTCTCTCTGCGATGGCGTCTGTATGGACAGTCAGGCTCTCCCCTGTCTCTTGAACAACTGTGAATCCTGCTTCCTTTTTCGCTCAGTCTCGGTCTCAGTCTGTTCTCCTCTGAATCTCAGCAGCTTCTAAAACGGCTGCAACATGTGCCAGTCTTATACCATGTCCCTCATTTGCATATACTGGAAACTGGACATAGCGACATCTTGTGGCCAAACAGTAGACTACAAGGAAACATTTCACAATTGTCATGCATGGGATTTCACTTGGAAAAGACAGTGAGGCTGGCCCACTATCCCACAGTTGTATTCCTCCATTCAATAACCGAGTCAGCCTCCTTCTCAGTCTTGGCATCAGCTGATGAGACTTTCTACAGTAAAACAACTTATCTGGCTTAACCTAAACCCCTTTAATACTAAATGTGATACACATCAAAAATCGCACCTAAAGTGTTTCACAGTCATCTATGAGAAAACGCTCAATGTTTTAGGCAATACACTCCTTGTAAAAAAAATTGCATGCCACTATCTGCATGGCATGTAATTTTACAATGACGTTCAATCAGAAATGCACCAACCACATGTGCATTTTGTCACGTAATTTGTTTTCTGCGTAACAAAAAAATAACGAGGAAAAAATAAAGCGTAAAAAGCACACGAAAACAGATAAATTACATAAGGTTTTTCCCTTGAAATATGCAGATTTTTTTTAGCATCCTTTTCACACTATGTGAATCAATACTATTTCTGCTCCAGTCAAGTTTATCATTTTATCATAATTCTTTGCTACAACTAAAATGGAGTATACCGAATGCTAAGTTCAAGGAATTCGGCACACAAATTATTGCCTTACACATATGCATGCATTTCCCATGCAGGCTATTCAAAAGAGTTTTATAAAATAATATAGCACTGATGGCTATATAACATGCCTCATGTAGAACGCAACACTAAGAGCCTCTGAACATATGAGAAACTATAGTTTGTCCCCCAATACCACTGCCCGTGTGGAAAAGTTTCAAATTAAGTTTACTTTAACATACACTACCACAAAAAGTTAGAGATATTTGGCTTTTGGTTGAAATTTCAGGAAGACTAAAGATTACTTGATTTTTTTTTTTTATTTTTTAAATGCCCTAAGTTATAGCAAACAGAAGTGTCCACTGAGATTAGAATGTCAAAGTGTCATCAGCCAGTTGCAACAGAGAGACTGGAAGAGTCACAAAAGGCAAAGTGGCTGTCCTTTGGCTACATCACACACTGATGATCGCTTCATTACAAACAATGCCCTGCAGAGCCAGCTGATGAATGCCACACAATGCCAAGCATGTTTAAGGGAGGTGAGAAGCAACCAAGTGTAACATCAGAGCATTAGTAACCGCATATATCAGTGTGGTCTGCAGTCTCACTAGTTTGCATGGGCCTGTGAGCATCGAACGCTGGATGAGGGATCAGTGGTCCTCAGTGCTGTACAGTGTTTAAAGTAGATTCACTCTGAGCAGAAATGATGGCCACCTAAGATGCTGAAGATGTTAAGGAGAGTGTTATGCATCAGCCAGGCCAGGTACTGGTCAGGTACCATTGACGGTCGTCTAGAATGCAGGCCTTGCTGATGTAAAACAGTTATGAATGGTCCGACGTGACACTTGGTTGGGTCTCACCTATCTTAAACGTGCCTGGAGTTGTGTGGCAATCATCATCCAGCTCCATAGGTCATTGTTTACAATACAGAGGTCATCAGTGTGTGATGAAGCCAAAGGACGTCCACTTTGTGTTTCTGTGACTCTTCCAGTCTCTCTGTATCTCTGTTGCAACCTGCTAAATAAACACTCTGTGACACTAAGCTCAGTGGCCACTTCCGTCCGAGAGCATCCTGCTTGAAGCCTCGCAATGGCGAGACACTGTTGATTAATTGTGTTGTCTTGGTCTCATGATGTCAAAATGAACAGCATGATGAGGAGGATTGTTTAAAAACCCAATCCAAATTGATCTCCTAAATTTATTGGGCAATTCAGGGATCAAATACCTGTTGGGAATTTTGCCATTACGCTCCTTGTTACAGATTAGCAAGTTGTGCAGAAAGGACTGAAACATTGACAAATTGGACATGTGAATTCTAAAGTTACGAGATGGTCTTCTTTAGTTTATTTAAAAAGACGTTCAAGAAATCTTATGTTCATCCTGAAATTTAAACCAAAAGCCAAATATAGCTAATTTTATATGATTAGTGTATGTATTGGTGTACTGATCCTGTGGAAGAAACTTGTTACATCATTATATTAAAGCCTAATTTCTCTCAAGATTATGGATAGTCAGGGGAGAATGAAGTATAAATTCAATATTCCACTTCCCATTAAAAATACTGACGGCATTAGGCTCTGTTCACACTATTGTCAAAGCCTCTATTAGTAGCTCTGTCAGAACGTACAGGAAGAATAAAGCAGCAAGAGATTCTTCCCGTTATAAATGGTCAATGCAGCAGAACCTGACAAACACTATTATTAGTTAAAGGTTTATCGTTTGAAGGACTCGGCAACGCCATTAAGGTTTCCATTGCAACATAAACCAGACGCCAAACAGAAGGCGCGCTCAGATGGAAGGACTCGCGTGGAGGGCACTCCCTTTGTTACGTTAGCCTATGAAATGAGCTTGTAAGCGCGAACTAAGAAACATAGGCAGTATTCATGGTTGGTTGAATTGGAATCAGGTGTTCTATCTGATACCAGAATATTGTCACCTAACTGTAAGTAATTGACAACTGCCAGAGAGGTTTTGTGGAGACTTTGGGGTCTTTTTGACCATAATTGGAGTAAAATGTCTTGCATAACAGGTTATATTTACTATATGCCACTACTATCAACCAACAAGTTGTATGGTATAAATAAAGTAAAGTACTTGCACAAAAGCGTTATATCACTATATGTACTTCTATCTAACCAACAGTTTCATGGGATTAACCTTTGTTTGATTTTCAAATGCTTTGACTTACCTGGGGTTATGTCTTCTTTTTCTGCCCTGATGGACCTACATTGGGTAGAAAGCGTTGGGATAATATTGTGACGGCTTGTTGCTTTTGTATATTAGCATAATTATGAGATGAGCTTTTTCTTTGTATATAGTGTGGTGTTGTTCAAGGAGACTGTTGCTATAAATTATTTCTTTTTGCACATAGATATTATGTCGGATTAGGTTTGAATTACAGATTGTCCCTTTAGGTCTCCTGGTCGGAGAACGTTTATCAGGGGATATCAAAGCTGCAAGAGTTCTTCCGAGTTTAAATAGGGATAGTGAACTTTAATCAGTACTATTATGAGTTATAGTTTTATCTGTTTGAATGAACTAGTAAAAGTTCATTAGGTCTTTCCAAATCAACATAAACCTGGACAGTACTGTAGTGTGAACACAGCCATGTCTGTACTTTCAGGAGTAAGGTTTTGGATACTCATTGCTTTGAAAGTTCAAATTTACACACATTTATAATGGGATTAAAGAAACCCGTAAATATCTTACCGCAATGCTTTCAGTCCAAAGTATATGAACAGTTCCTTTCCTAAAGTCTCCACCCCAGTAAAGGTGCATGAAACCAGCGACTGGAGAGCGCTGCTACTTGGATTCGGTGCTGCATTGCTGGAGGGTTTCTACAAGAGACGTACAGGGAAAAAATATATATACAGCTTAGAATTCAAAGCAAAACACAAGCTTTTACCTTCCTATCCAGAAATCTGCACCATCTGATGGCTCCAATGGTTGTGTCAATAATGCATTTCAGCAAGTAATCTCAGCGTTTTCCACAGTAGAGCTAAATTACCAGGACGACAAATCCTTTACATTTGCTGCATTCACTTTGACCGTTACCTTCACAATCCCTCCATCCAGTGCCAGCTGCTGAGGACCATCCACACATGGCAATATTGCCACCACCTCATAGGGAGTCCAACTAAACTTCAGTTTTGCCACCACAGACAACAGAACCTCTTCAATGATCTAGTAGAGCAGTCATGAGGTTTTCTGAACTAGGATTTCCTTTACTAACAAGCTGGAAACAAAGGTGCAAACAGGCAACAGAGTTCTCCTTCATTGTCACAGTGGCATTTTTTAACATCCTACATACATGGTCAAAGCACTTACGTCACTCCACACTGTTCGGGGCAGTTACGAGCATATATCATTTAGTGAGCCTGCCTTCATGCACTCACCTCAGAAAACTGGTTGCTCTGAGTTTTAAAGGGTAGTCCTATAATCCGACAGGCTACCAGGCACTTGAAGAGGAAAAGCATTAGCGGGACCAAGAAGCGTAAGGTTTCTACTGTAGCTATGTGTACCTCCAATACCTGTCAAATGTTTTTTTTTCTGTCAGATTCTCCATACACACAGCACCGAATTGAGCATGATATGCTGCAATGCTTTGCAATCTATGCCATACATTTGTTGCCCATTTTCTATCTTTATGGCCTGTTTTCAGGTTTCTACCCTGGCATTTTGAGGTCTTCCTTAGTCTACCCATATGTTTACATGTAATATCCTCTGTTTTTTTTTTTTTTTTTTTTAATACGTGCACCACATTTTGACACAGAGCAGACTGGGAACAACTAACATTTTCTGCAATACTTCAGGATTTCCACCTTAAAATGGACTTTTAGATTTCTATTGTTTCAACTGTAAGCTTTGTGTGGCCACATTTCCTTTTGATTAACCAAGTCAAGATAATACATAAAACACACACCATAAAACAAAAGTAAAAAAAAAAAAAAACACAGACATTGTGTGATCATAGTCTAAGTGAGACAATTCCACAATGTTTTGCAACAATTCAACGTATTGTTACATCCTTTATGTGAAGCAGGCTCAGGAGCTGAACTTGCACCATTCCCAGAGGGAGACAGTTGTAATATACAGTCGGGCACCCACTGCATCAGCCAGTCATATAACGCTATAAATGCGAAGATTAACAGCAATTGCGGCATCTAGACAGAGATGGGTGATCACAGGGTCCCAACCCAGGGCCTCTCAACTATGTACACTTACTGACCCAGAGACCGAGCCTAATTAGAGAGGAGAAAATAAAATGACACAAAATAAATAAATTGCAGCTTCTAGGAACAAATGCATTTTTGATCCTGCATGGCAAACACTGCTAGACTTGTTCAATCCAACTCATTAACATAGAAAACATCCTACCTCCAAAGAGTAGAAGTGATCAAAAAGTTGTATGTATCCTGAAGTCACACCAATGAATACTATAGATTTATTCAGTTGTGAAACAAGGTAATGCCTTGAAAATGTAAAATATTGGAGGAACAGTTTTGTATTTTAAGTTAGTAAAAGGTCTATATACTCCAAGTAAAGCTACCTACAATTCAGTCCTTGCTCTGGGCCACCATCTGCCTGTCCCAAATCCACTGTAAAAAATACTCTTACCACAACCAAGAAGAGGTTTGTTGGGAAATGTGAAAGGAACCTAATAAGGAAATCTAATAGGCAAGTGCATTTCTTTGTGGCAGAGTCCGCCTTTAAGTGAATGATCTAGGTCTCTGTACAATAAAGGAGAAGAGAGAGCACTTATGTTTAAAGGGGTTGTCTCACTACATTGATTCATCTTACCCAAGTCCTGTTTTCTTAGTTTCATTTTAATTTCAGGGGCGTGTTTACTGGCTTCTACTAGGCTGCAAAAGAAGCAAGGTCTGTAGCTATAGCAACCAGTGCTGGCAGCTTATCATAAGAGATTGAACAGGTCTGTAGCTATAGTGACCTGAGGAGCTGATGCAGCCCATACAAGAGGGGATATCTCAGAAGTGGTAGGACACAGGTAATGGACACATATTGCAAAGTGACTTGTTTTTGCAAGATCTTTAACATAAAAGCAATCCTTATAGTGAGACAACCCCTTTAAGTGACTCAATTAGAAGACACTCCGGTGTGATACAACCTATTTGCAGAGAGTGTTGCATTTAAAAAGGATTTTAAGTAGAAAACAGAAGAGACATAAATAGACCTGCACAGCCTCCCACCAAGATCCAGGAGCCTGTGAAGCTTCACAGCTCATTAAATGCACTGGGCTTATTTATACCATTTCACAAGACCCTTTAAGTCTTTCAGGAATTGAACAGAAAAAAGCTCGTGTATATATCTGCAAAGGTCATTGATAGAAACATATGGGAATGGCTCAGTCGGCGTGATTTAGGGAAGAACAAGGCAGCATCCATGACGATTTATCCACCCAAATAGGTCACCTTGTTAATATTCCAAATACTGGTAGCAGATTTATAAGATAGCGTGCAGTAGAAATGCAGATTTTTTTGCATAGGATAACAAGGTCTGTAAGCTCTCCCTACAGTCACGACACCTGGGTATTAAAGGAACCCTAATAAGCACCATAGGCAAGATTTATAACCACGTCTGGCCTTGTTCTCTTATCATACCTCCTGCTTTATCCTGTCAGTCCTCAAAAAAACGGCTGCTGCTCTGCTCTATTGATAACTCCTATCCTATCCCTTCTGAGAGCAATTTCACTGTGAAATTACCCTTTTCAGCTAGCACCATTAGATCTAAGGCCACGTCGCCGGAATATTTGTTTTAATAATTTAATTGAATGAAATCTCTTACAAATCACTTCTTGAAGTCATAAGAGTGCAAAATGTTCGCTAAATATCCAGGAGGGATACAATAGCATTGATGTATAACTCCGGAGGCTCAACCCTTTA
>JAODAL010046086.1:0-31293 GCA_025379985.1 Phyllomedusa bahiana | reverse complement strand
AAAATCACCAAAAATTTCCCCGGTGTAAACCAAACACCCAAGCTGTTTGCATGAGTAGACAAGCATTTAGACATTTGGGATTTATGGAAATTGTTGATTTTAGGCAATTTGGTTTGAAACACTGAGCTAAGCGAATTGCCTGTGAAGTCAACCAACTACAGATCTGAATTAGCCCGTTGGCTCATATCAAGCAATGTTGAAGGGGTTTTCCAAGACCTCACGACCACCTCCCACTGTGCTTAAAATGGATATTTAACCAGTGTCGGACTGGGATGCCTAGAGCCCATGGGTGGAGTTGATTCTAGGGGCCCACCAGTTGAGCTGTTTCTGGGCCCACCAATGGTTTATTTTAGGGGCCCACCCTACAGCTACTGTAAATGACTGTACTGTACATGCCCCCTATATTCTGTATCTTGCTTTTTGCCTCTCTTTTTGTGCTTTTCTGCCTCTTCTGAGGATGTATATGCAGATAAAAAAAACAACTCCAGGTCTACCAAGATCAGGGGCCTACCGGAGGTTTCCCCTATTCCCCTGTGGGCCAGTCTGAGCCTGCATTTAACCCATACTTACCTCTCTCATCAGCTCCAGGTCCCTCCAATCCCTCAGTGATGTCACGTTCATGGCTCACATGATGCTGCAACCAATCACTGACCCCTGCTGTACATGCAGACTGGTTGCAGCATCATGTGATCACTGAACGTGACATCACTGAGGGATTGGAGAGGAACACTGTAGCTTTGGCAGCGCTGGCATGGTGGTGATGGGAGGGGGAAGTATGGGTTAATTTTGTATTCTAGCACAGTGGGAGGTTTTTAAAAGTCTTGGAAAACCCCTTTAAAGCTGGAGTCAAGCTTTGTATGGCCAAAGTGCAGCTGTAATTCAGTCACAACTGCACCAACATACAAGTCAGCATGGTTTCCAAACAGATTCTAGCTGCAAGCATTTGTTTGTTAATAGTAGTGCGGTATTGCAGCTGGACAGCAGTTTTCCATATAGTGGCAACATATTACAGTGTGTGCAGAATTATTAGGCAAGTTGTATTTGAGAGGATACTTTTTATTATTGAACAACAACTATGTTCTCAATCAACCCAAAAGATTCATAAATGTCAAAACTTAATATTTTTGGAAGTTGTGGTGGTTTTTTTTTTAGATTTGGAGGATATCTGTTTGTGCAGGTAACTATTACTGTGCAGAATTATTAGGCAACTTAATAAAAACCAAATCTATCCCCATCTCACTTGTTTATTTTCACCAGGTAAACCTAAATAACAACAGACAATTTAGAAATAAACATTTCTGACATTCAAAACCAAAACCAAATCAGTGACCAATATCGCCACCTTTCTTTACGATGACACTCAAAAGCCTCCATCCATAGATTCTGTTGGTTGCTTGATCTGTTTATGATCAACATTGCGCGCAGCAGCCACCACAGCCTCCCAGACACTGTTCAGAGAGGTGGACTGTTTCCCCTCCCTGTAGATCTCACATTTTAGGAGGGTCAACAGGTTGTCTATGGGGTTCAGATGAGGTGAACAAGGGGGCTAGGTCATTATTTTTTCTTCTTTTAGCCCTTTACTGGCCGCCACGCTGTGGAGTATTTGGATGCTTGTGATTGAGCATTGTCCTGCATGGAAATCATGTTTTTCTTGAACAATACCGACTTCTTCCTGTACCACTGCTTGAAGAAGGTGTCTTCCAGAAACTGGCAGTAGGTCTGGGAGTTGAGCTTCACTTCATCCTCAACCCGAAAAGGTCCCACAAGTTCATCTTTGATACCAGCCCATAACAGTACCCCCCCTCCACCGTGCTGGCGTCTGAGTCGGAGTGGAGCTCTCTGCCCTTTACTGATCCAGCCTCGGGCCCATCCATCTGGCCCATCAAGAGTCACTCTCATTTCATCAATCCATAAAACATTAGAAAAATCAGTCTAAAGATATTTATTGGCCCGTTCTTGATGTTTTATCTTATGTTTCTTGTTCAAAGGTGGTCGTTTTTCAGCCTTCCTTACCTTGGCCATGTCCCTGAGTATCGCACACCTTGTGCTTTTTGATACTCCAGTAACATTGCAGCTCTGAACTATGGCAAAACTGGTGGCTAATGGCATCTTGGCAGCTTCACGCTTGATTTTCCTCAATTCATGGGCAGTTATTTTGCGCCTTTTTTTTCAACACACTTCTTGCGACCCTGTTGGCTATTTGCCATGAAACGCTTGATTGATCGGTGATCACGCTTCAAAAGTTTGACAATTTCAAGACTGCTGCATCCCTCTGCAAGACATCTCACAATTCTTGACTTTTAGAGTCCGTCAAATCTCTCTTCTGACCCATTTTGCCAAAGGAAAGGAAGTTGCCTAATAATTAAGCACACCTTATATAGGGTGTTGATGTCATTAGACCACACACCTCCTAATTAGAGATGCACATCACCTGATTCACTTAACTGGTAGTTGGCTTTCAAGCCTATACAGCTTGGAGTAGGACAACATGTATAAAAAGCATGATGTGATCAAAATACTCTTTTGCCTAATAATTCTGCACACAGTGTAAACTGCTTGGATTCATTTAACATTATGTATATATCTAACATATACTGTTGTATGGAATAGTATACAGACGTTTTCCAGCCAGAGGCCAAAATGTCACATTGTTTATGAATATATCCTAATAAGCTTCAAGGAAAAGAGCTAGGATCCTGCAGCTTTAACTATTCGATGTAGCGTTCATTAAGTCACATCCAACCTTCTAATCCTTGCAATATGATTGAGAGTAAACCTGTACCAGATACTTATCTGCAGAGAGATTAGTCCCTCATCAGTGCAAGGCAGAATTCTGGTTGGCGAGGTCAGATGGCCAAAACGTAGGTTAAAAGGGGTAATGTTCCTCAAAAGAGAAGAGCACCATGTGACCAGTCTGGATTTGGAAATCAACACCTTGAACTCTTTGAGGGACATGTATAAAGATCGTCACGTCGAAGCACCTGTTTTCACGGGTTTTTCCGTGAAAACTGCGCCTGATGTATGTCGGCGCAGCAGTGCGCTCATACATGCGGGGCAAACTTCGACGACCCGACAGACAGGACCACATTGAAATTGGTCTGCCTTTCGGAGCTTTAATGCGCCTCAACTTTGCCGACCCGCATTCATACATGCATTGGGGGGTTTTCGAAATTTTGGTGCCTCCGCCCCAAAAACGCCCACAGAATGCCCCTAAATGTTAGTCGCAATATACATTGGCGAAGCTTTCACCAAATGCGCCTAACACAAAGGCTGGGAGCGTTTGACACCAGAGCCGGCACCGAGATGCGCATAATATGCTAGAAAATCGTCGAAGACACCGATCATACATGTCCCCCTTTGTGTAGACATTGTTATGTTGGAAGGTTTCCCATCAGAACATTGGCTACAGATTCACACTGCTTGCAATCTTCTCACAATGTATCCTGGTGCCATTTCTCCCCCAGGTAATTGACACACACTAATGTACTACAAATTGTGATTCATCAAACAAGGTTAACTTCTTCCATTTCCGCTGCCTTTTGCAAGCACTTTTGGATGTGGACAAGGTTCAGGGTTAACATGGGCACCTTGCATGGTCTATGGCTACACAGCCCCATATACAACAAATCATAATGCACAGTATATATTACACTTTTCTTTCAAAGCAGTATTGACTTTTCAGAAATTTGTGCTATTGTAGCTCTGTTACGGGTGCACCCGCAGGCGCACCCACTCCCCTGCTCCGGCAGCGGGCAATACTGCAGCTCCGTCCTCGCAGCCCGCAGCGTCCTTCCCTGGCTGGCACTTTCCTCAGCACGCTCCTGTTCCTGGACGGGCACGCGTTCGCCCCCTAGGGCGCGCGGTACTGCAGCCAAATTTAAAGGGACAGCGCGCCTATTTAAGTAATGCCCCTTCCCAGTAACCTTGCTGAATCGATAGTGCCCTGTGCCTTGAGAGGAAGCGTTCCTGAGTATCTTGCTTGTCTACTGTGTACTTAACCTTCTGCCTCCGTCCCTTGACCACGAACTATTGCCGCCTGTCTTGTCCTTCTGCCTGTCCCCGACTACAAACCATTGCCGCCTGTCCTGACCTTCTGCCTGTCTCCGTCTACGAGCCTGCTTCACGATTCTGTACCACGCCACACCTCGGCAGCCACCGCAAGCAAGTCACGTCAGGGGTAGCGACCTGGTAGACTCCCGCCGCAGCAAGTCCATCCCGCTTTGCGGCGGGCTCTGGTGAAAACCGGACCTACTTAGATTCCGTTCCCTGGCGTGGCTTATACCATGGCTTGTGGTAGTCCAGAGGATCCACTACCTCCAACCGTTACAAGCTCCTCTGTGGAATTAGACCAGACTGGCTAGACTTTTCTTCCCATCCAAATGCCCTAAACCGTGTCACTGGTTCACAGGCTGTTCTTCCGTTAACCACCATTGGTAGGTAATGATTTCTGCATTGCTGGAACATCCACAAGATCTGATATCTTGGAGACACCACAAGTTGTATCTTGCACAGTTGCTCTGATCCTTGAATTTGCCCGTTTTTCAACTTTTCATGACAATGCTCGTGGACTCCAAACAACAACAAACTAAACAGGGAATTATACAAGAAGTCACAAGAAAAGACAACCCGAAATAGGTGTCAATCAACGAAAAAGACTCACCTTTGAATGATTCAGCAAACAGATAGCGGGTGAATGATGTCAGGTGTACGATTGGTGGAGATGTACATGCGGTTCACTCCAAAAATTAGACAGTAATAGTGATAACTGTCCTTAGCTTACTGTCCCTAGTTCTTTCCCTAAAGCTCGCCCTATAGCTCCTGCCATTTGTAACAATTTTGAACTTTAAAGGGGTTTTCTTGCTACAAGGATTGCTTTTCAAGTTAAAGATCTTGCAAAAACAAGTCACTTTGCAATATATGTCCAGTAACAGTGTCCTACCTATTCCTAGATATCCCCTCTTGTATGGGCTGCATCAGCTCCTCAGGTCGCTATAGCTACAGACCTGTTTGATCTTTCCTGATAGGCTGCCAGCACTGGTTGCTATAGCTACAGACCTGGCTTCTACTGCAGCCTAGTGGAAGCCAGTAAATGCCCCTGAATTCAAAGTGAAACCAAGAAAACAGGACTGAGGTGAGATGAATCAATGTAGTGAGACAACCACTTTAACCCCTTTTCAACATATGACGTTAATTTTTATGATGATGTCAAAAAGGGAGTATGGAGGAGGCTCAATCACAGGACTATAATAGGGCCACATGTATAAAAACTGTTTTGGTCTAAAACTCACTTTTTTGCCCATAGTAACCTATGGGCAAAAAAGTGAGTTTTAGACCTAAACTGTTTTTATACATGTGGCCCTTTGTGTCATAATGGTTCCAAAACTTTTAACCCCTTAGAAGCTGCAATAAATAGGAGAGGGATTGCTGCACAGATAGCATGATATTTCTATCATACAGTGAACTTCACAAAAACATACCCCCTCAAAACAAATGGGGCATTGCATTTGTTTCATGTTCCAACCCACTAACAATTTTTCCCAGTACATTACACAAAACAGTAAATAGTACCATCAAAATGTACATCTGGTTCAGCAAAAAATAAGCCCTCATACATCTATGTAGACAGAAAAATGAAAACGTATGGCTCTTGAAAGCAGGGGAGAAGAAATACAAAAAACAGTGAGGCAGGAAGTGCACTTCCACTCCCTGGCAGGTTCCATTGTAACTAAATAATTCTATAAACTACTCCTATCAGTGGTTTAAAGCAGTCTTCCCCAACTCCAGTCCTCAGGACCCACCAACAGGTCATGTTTTCAGGATCTCCCACAGAATGCACTGACAATAATTATATCCCCTGTGCAGAATGCACTGACACTAATTAAATCACCTGTGCAATGCTAAGGAAAGCCAGAAAACCTGACCTGTTGCTGGGCCTTGAGGACTGGAGTTGGGGACCCCTGGTTTAAAGGATTGCTTTTTAAGTTTAAAACCTTGCAAAAATAAGTCACTTTGCTATATGTGTCCATTAACAGTGTCCTACCTATTCCTAGATATTCACTCTTGTATGGGCTGCATCAGCTCCTCAGGTCGCTATAGTTACAGACCTGTTCGATCTCTCCTGGTACATACCTCCCAACATTTAGAGATTGCAAATAGGGACACATTAGCCACGCCTATGGCCACACCCAAACAAATTACATCACACCAGGACACACCTATAATCACGCCCCCAAACAAAATCATGCTGCGCCCCTCCAGAAGACCAGCGCCGACACAAACGTGGCGCCACTAGGGTCTGTAAATATGTATTTATATAAAGGAATGTATTGAATATACAGAAATCCACACAAGTAGCTGTAAGACAATGTTCTGTGGATTACACCTCTATATAATAGTCATACAGTAACCACATAATACCGCTGTACAGGGACAAATATCCCTGTACTGTTATTGACCACACCAAGATTAATATTATCAATGATACCACAATACAGAGATCAACTAATTCCACCACACCATGACAATATACACAGCAACATAGTAACTGAATTTAATTTACCAAACACCATGACCACATATCACCATCACATTAGTAACTGAATAATACCATCAAAACTATGACCACATATCGCCACCACCACATAGTGACTAAGTAATACCTTTGACCACATATCACCATCACATAGTAACTGAATAATACCACAACCACCATGACCACAAATCACCACCACAATGTAACAGAATAAAACCACGACACCATGACCACATAACACCATCAATAGTGATGAATTAATACAGCCATACATGATCCTGAATATGAACCATTACACTCCTACCAACATTCCTGCCATACATTGACCAATGGGGGGTAGATTGCATTTTGTATCACATTCTCTACAGACTTTTATATACCACCATACAGTTACCATATGGGGGTAGATAGCAGTTGTTCCCAACAGGCTCTGCAGACTGTATTACCACCATACAGGACCATATGGGGTAAGATAGAAATTTGTTGTACACAGGCTTTTAACAGACTGTAATATACCCACCAAAACAGTGACCATATGGGGGTAGATAGGCAGTTGTGCACAGGCTCTGCAGACTGTATATACCCACCATACAGTGACCATATTGGGGGTTGATAGCAGGTTGTGCACAGGCTCTGCAGACTGTAAAATACACCATACAGGTGACCATATGGGGGTAGGATAGCCAGTTGTGCACAGGCTCTGCAGACTGTATATACCACCATACAGGACCATATGGGGGTAGATACATTTGTTGTTACCAGGCCTCTACAGACTGTATATCCCACCATACAGTGACCATATGGGGGTAGATTAGCAGTTGTGCACAGGCTCTGCAGACTGTAAAAATACCACCAATACAGTGACCATATGTGGTAGTTTAGAGTTGTACACAGGCTCTGCAGACATATAAGAGATTGCAGTACAAAAACAATTTAAGTGACCCCACAGGTAAACGTCTTTCTCTGGTGGGAGTCGTTTCCCTTTTCTCCATTCCTTCCCAAAGATCACCATGACCACTTCTCCCGGCCTCGTCCCTGCGAATTAACCACACAAACATATTAGACTTTCCCACTTCTCCAGCCCCTCCCTACCAATTCCCACCTCTGTACAAACTCCTCATATGTGGATAGGAGGAGGAGGGGAATATGGGCGGATACATATGGTCGGGGGGGAATATAGAGTGTTAGGTGAGGGTTGATTTTGTCTTGACACTAGGCCGCAGGGGGTAAAGAGGAGGTAAAGGCCACAGCTTACAAACACAATCTCCTGGGGGGGAGCCCAGAAGACCAACCCCCCAGAGATTGTGGTCCATTCCCTGCCCCCCAAAATGATCAGCCAAAAGCCGTGACCTTCGGGGGTTTGCAGGGAATGGAGGATAATACTATTGGATTGTTAGACTATGTCGGACCACTTTAAGAAATCTATTTATAAACTAACATGGTCCCGAGGGCCAGTGTCAGGGAGTTTATTTAAATAAACTGCTTTTTTATTTGGTTTCTGTGTTATTTTTTTCCCATTTTTTCCAGTGATAGTAGAGGATATGTCTCATGGACGCTCGGACTTGGTGTCAGCCTGCGGCAGTTTTTGTCACCCCAAGGCCGACTCTAACCCGTGTCACTATTAACTCAATACTCAACGCACCTGGGTACCAGGAAGCTGGGTAACCATGAAGTAGACCCTTAATGTGATGTCCCTTCTGGGGGGGGTCTGCGGTGGTACTCTTAGAATGGGGAAAAGGGACAGTATCATGGACCTTCTAAACAATTTGATAGTATCAGGTGCGCTGTTCGGTTTTACCCTGGCGGGTTAATGGAAATTAGGGGGGGACCCCAACGTTGTTTTATTTTTTTTGAAAAATCATTCATTTATTGAGAAATCCTACAGTGGGCCCCTTTCCTGTAATCATTACAGTGGATGCCCGGGTGCAGATTCTCAGTAAATAAACAAATTTTCAAGAAAAAAAACGACGTGAGGTCCCCCCTGATTTCCATAACCAGCCAGGGTAAAACCAACAGCGCCAGCCTGATACTATCAGAATGGGAAGAACCATCAATACTGGTCTCTTCCCATTCTAAAAATAGCAGCCTGCAGCTGCTCCAGAAGCGGACCCTCACATTAGAAGGTCCGCCTCTGACGGTTACCGGCTCTTCCCAGCACCCCTGATGCGTTGGGTACTGGGGTAATAGTGACTCGGGGTTAGTGTCAGCCTTGGGCTACAAAAGCCACCGCTGGCTGACACCAAGCCTGAGCGATAGTAATGGAAAGGCGTCTTCCAGATACCGCCACTACTATCACTGGAATCAAATGGAAAAAAACACACAGAAACAGGAAAAAACACTTTATTTAAATAAACACTCCCCGACACAACAGCCCACGTTATCCATTTTATTAAAGAAATAGATGTAATGCCATCCGACGTAGTCCATCGAATCCGGCGTAGTCCAAAGGGAAAACCTGTAAAAAGAAACAACAATAACCCTACAAATGGGCATCACCCAGCTTTCTGGGATGCTGAATACCTATTCAATGTCCAGGGAAAATTGGATGCACCCCCTTAGCAGGCGTCCAGGAAAGCTGGGGTGCTTGCTGTTCAGGATGTGTCACTCAGCTTTCCAGGGTGCTGAATAGCCTACACAGTGCCTTGGAAAGTTGGTGGACATCCCACACGTTGTACAGGAAAGTGAGTGGCACCCATCCAAACAGCAAGCACCTAGCTTTCCCTGGACGGCTGCTGTGGAGGGTTTTCACCCAGCTTTCCCGCATTGCTGAAATGAGCTAAAGCACCACCCGGGAAAGCTGATTTGGCACCCATCCCACACAGCAAGGCACCTACTTTCCTGGACACCTGCTGTGGGGGGATTTAACCCAGCTTTCCGGCATGCTGAATGCATTATCCCCGCACCCGGGAAAGCAATGTGAAGTGCACCCATCCCCCACAGCAGGCACCTAGCCCTTTCCCGGACACCTGTGTTGGAGGATTAAACCCAGCTTTTCCGCATGCTGAATGCATTATCCAGCACCCGGGGAAAAGCTGAGTGGCACCCATCCCCCACAGCAGGTTTTCCCGCGTCCTGGATGCCTGCGAGGGGGGGAAGGGAGGGGTGACGGCGGCATTTTTGAGGGGGCTGAGAAGGGGTGAGGGGGGGCGTTTTTTGGGGGGGTTAGCAGGGGGGAGGGTGGATGAGCAGGGGGGAGGGGGCTGTTTTTGGGGGGGCTGAGCAGAGGTGAGGGGGGCGTTTTTTGGGGGGCTGAGCAGAAGTGAGGGGGGCGTTTTTTGGGGGGGCTAAGCAGGAGTGAGAGGGGGCGTTTTGGGGGGGGCTGAGCAGGGGGGAGGGGGCCGTTTTTTGGGGGGCTTAGCAGGGGTGAAGGGGCCGTTTTTTGGGGGGGCTGAGCAGGGGGGAGGGGGGGCCGTGTTTTGGGGGGCTGAGCAGGGGGGCCGTTTTGGGGGGGTGAGCAGGGAGGAGGAAGAGACACTTACCTTAAACCTGCTGTATCCTCTTCCTCTCCTGCTGATGCGCTGGCTCCGGCCCACGGTCACTTGATCAGTGTAGCTGAAGGGGGTTTGGGGGCCAGCCCCCTGCAGGGCAGTGACCGTCAGGGGAGGAGGCGTCTCTATGGGCACTTCCCCCTGGTCCCTGGCTCTCTGCCCATCGGCCGCCTGTGAGGGAGGGGAGACTCCCTGACAGCGGCCGGTTGGGTCGCAAACAGTGAAACTGCATAGCGGGAATTCCCGGGGATTCAGGCACAGCCCTGGAATCCCCGGGAGACACCCGAAAAATCGAGACACCTCCCAACTGTCTCGGGACGGCAGGAGGAGGGTCCCAAAGCCGGAATGTCCCGCCCAATTCGGGACAGTTGGGAGGTATGCTGGTAGGCTGTCAGCGCTGGTTGCTATAGTTACAGACCTGGTGTCCTCAGCAGCACATCACTGCAGGCCAGTAGTAGACATAAAAGCCAGTAAACATACCTGTGAATTCGAACAGGAAACCAGAAAAACAGGATCGAGGTAAGATGAATTGATGTAGTGAGACAACCCCTTTAATGTTAAGGTCCCTCTGTGTATCAATTCAAATGCACATTGCTTTTTGTCAGCTAATATCGCTGTATTGGGATGGTTTAAACATAATTTTTTACGCTTTTTTTAATGTGTAAAATGCACATTTTACACACCTTTTACGAACCAAAATATGTATTAAAAAATGTACTCTTGTCCAATTGTTTGCTATTGGAATTTGCATTATTGGTACATATGCTGCTTTTTTATGCATCATTTAGTAGGTATAAATCTCTGCATCCCTTTTTACCCATCATTAGATACATGCATTACGCAATGGATAAAAAAACGTAGTGCATATCAATTCTTTGTGAGTAATGCATGTTTTATGCATGTAATTTTACAATGGGAAATCAATAATATTGCAAAAACTATGCAGCAAAAGAACTGACATGCACTCCAGTTTTTCTCCACTATGAAATAAGCACTTCACAAGAGAAACACACGTTTGTAAGACTATTCGTGTTTTTTTTCCTGCATCTGTTCATTTGATGTGCCTTTTGGTCTGTTTTTCATGGCTTGTTTTCATGAATATTTTTAGTACTGAGAGCTCTGTTGTACCCGATGTTTCTTTTGCCGTGTTTATGCGCTGATCATCGCCCTGCTCTCCTGTTTTTTTGTGCAGCGCATAACGCATTAAATATTAATTTTGGGTGTATAAAAGTGTGCAAAAAACTGCCATGTGAACACGGCCTAAAAGTCCTGCTGTCCCATTTTATTTTACTCAATATGTGTGTCAAGCGGTGCTTACTATATGTCACTTCTTTGTGAAAAAAAGCATGAATTTTGCACGTTAGAAAGCACATCAAAAAATTAGTGTATACCCAGTTAAATACAGTTCCCTGTACCAAAAAACGCATGAAGCTGTGCATCTAAAATAGGCACCAAAAAAGACACACAAAAGTGTAGTAACAGACACATCACATGAAAAATGCACATAAAAACGCATGGAAAATGCGCAGAAAAAACGCGTCTCCCATTAAATAGGTGCTTATTTGAATGCCAAGTTTTACATTGTAAAACATAGCCATAAAGAATAGTTGCTAAATATGCACTTATTGCGTGTTTTTTTCATGCGTTTTTACACATACTTTCTTCATTTGATGTGCCTTTTGAGTTTTTCTCAGTACAGGGAGCTGTATTGTACTTAGTGCGTCTTTTGGCGTGTTTACACGCTGCTGGTGGTGCTGCACTCCGGTTTTTTTGTGCAGCATGTAACACGTCAAAAGTGCTCAAAAGACTCCATGTGCATTTGGTCTAAAGGGTCTTTCACACGGTTTATTTTGGGCACGTATTGCAGCCGTATTGCGCGTCGTACTGCGCTGCAATACGGCTGGAATCCGTCCCAGCCATTACGGTAATCCACAGTTCTCATAGAGGACTGTGGATTACGTCTCTCCGTCCCGCTCGGCAAATCCACTGGGCGGGGAGAAATTGACATGTTCATTATCCTGGCGGAATACGCGCCGTGGATAATGAAAGTCTATGGGGCTGGCGGGCAGCGCCCCCACTCCGCCGCCACCCCTTATTCAAGCCGTATTGCGGGCGGAATCTGTCCCGCAATTACGGCTTGTATAAGCTGTGTGAACCGGCCCTAATAATCCTGCACTTCGTTTTTTTTGCTCAACGCATAACCCGTCAGACAGTGCACAAAAAAACACAGCTGTGTGCTTGATGTGCGCTTATTCCCATTTAATTCAATGGGACCCTGAAGGCAAGGTTTTTTTCGTGCATTTTGTTGCATAATTGTGAATTATGCACATCAAAAAGCATGCCAAAAATGAGGTTAAACCTGGGCTAACACATAAAGAAAATGCATCATATCTAAGTTTCCTGTACTGAAAATAGCAAGAAATAATGCATTAATACACACCTAAAAAAGGCACAAAAATATACCGAAAGACACATCACATGAAAAAAATGTGCATAAAAACACTTTAAAATTTTACATTATTTGAACATAGCCATAGAAAATAGTTGGTAAAGCATTCTTTAGTATAATCTCGTGTCTAATCTGAGTTGTTAGGAAAATGTCTGGATTTGCATAAGAGTAAATTAATTTAGGCTTGAGCTTGTGTTTTATTTCAGTACCGCTATCCCTAATTGTACGACTTACTGAATAAAAGCATATTTTAATTTGCTCATTCTGAAGCTAAACACATACTGAACTTCTATCAAGTGATGATCCCTTTTTTCACTTTTAATTACTATTATCAACCTCATTGTGATTACAGCTTGTGCTTCTGTTTGCTGCAAGTAAAATTCCCTGCTTTATTCAGAGCTGTTAATTAAGTGCTTTTTCTACGGGGGACATACAGCCAAGGAGTGGAACTAGTGATTAGAAGAAGGAATAGACGTAGGTTCGAAATGGCACTGAATAGATAAACGGTAAGCTCTGTCAGAAGCTTCCTTGGCTCTGAAGCTGTAATCACTCAAATGCTCTTCTGGGTCAAGGATTAACTGGTAATAATTTGAGTGACCGACCTTCCTGGGTTCTTTTATGGCAAATGCATGGATTTCAAGCCTTCGGAGAAGAAACCACCATTTTAGTCAGTTCTTCCTTCCATCACAATATATCAAGCGCAGTCAATGGCATATTGTACGGCAGTAACAGAAAATCTCCTATCTACTGGGAGACAGGAATCAGACCTCAGGGTTGACATATCCGTCATGACAAATGTTCCTCATAACAATAGCAGGGTTTATTGTTGCAGGACTATGGGATGTTTGATTGATAAAACGTGTCATAATCCTCATTGAGACTGCTACAGAGTCGGGGAGAAAAGATCCTGAAGAATTTGAAATAATATTCCCTGCTGGTGCAGAGAATGAAATGTCAACTATATCATACCACCATTAAGCATTGCCCTTAAAGCAGAAATTGTATGTACGTCAAAAACTGGACAAAGCTAAGAAAACAGGTATACAGGTTAGCTGGAATAGTGAAAACAGTTTACATAAAGCAGCAAATAGAATATAATAGAAATTTACTGTAATAAGACATGGGTGTCATGGTAGAGACCGATTGTCCTCATCTATGCTGCTTGATTGGTGGAGGGGCTGAGGACTATTTTCTAGATTTAGTCACAGTCCTAACACAAATGTCCAGCAGATTTTTTTGTGTAGCTAGACCCTAAAAATGTCCATGGTACCTCCTGGCTCTTTTTACAAGGAAAAAGGGTTCCCCATAAGCAGGCTCAGACTGGCCCACAGGGAAATAGGCGGAAAACCCCGTTGGGCCATGAGCGTGGTAGACCAGGAGTTGTTTGTTAACTGCATATACATCCTCAGAAGAGGAAAAAAAGCAGAAAAAGAGAGAAAAAAGCAAGAGGAAGAGCATGTACAGTCATTTACAGTTGCTGTAGGATGGACCCCTAAAATAAACTCCACCGGTGGGCCCCGAAACAGCGCAACTGGTGGGACCCTAGAATCATCTCCACCTGTGGGCCCTAGGCATCCCAGTCCAACACTGCCCATAAGTATATAAGTATGTTATCCCCATCCCAAAATAATTTGTCTCATTATAAAGACTACTTTATGTTTATCAATATTCCTCTAAATTACATAGTTATAAAGTGACCAAATAATACCATTATACAAGCAACAGGTAATGAAAACCTATACAAGTTATAAAATTAGGGTAGATCCATACTATGAAGAACATATTTGAACCCGGCGCTGACTTGCCAGTTCTACCTCTGTTTTTAATAGTGTACAATCCATCCTGTTCTACGCCAAAAGTAGTCACTTTGGAACTAGTATAGATTTGCACAACAGTTTGGCGCCAAACTTTGGCGCATTGTACAACACGCCCTCGCATCTTTGGTGCATTCAAAAGTGTTGTGTCTGGAGCTGACTGAGCCAAGTTTGGGTGCAACGGTTTATACATCTAGAAAATGGCTACGACAGTCTGTTTGGTTCACAGCACGCTCAAATGGCGCAGACCTGTTCATACATGTCGCCCTATGTTTTTCTTTCCCTGTGCTTTTTGTTAACCAAACAATGGATTATTTCTCAGATGAATCATATTAACTTCTACTAAACTGCAAAATTACAAGGTAGTTACAAAAAAAGTAACAATATAGAACTACCAGAGTGAAAGCGTCGTTATACTTTCATAGTGTGACTATAAATTAATAAAAAATACCCCTATACAATAAGGGATTATTACCTCTAAAAAGGGTTATCACACACAATCACCCGTGCACCCGCTGATTACTTTTTCCACATGACGCTTACACCCATACCACGACTACTTCTTGCCCATATACTGTGTCCAGTGTTCCATGACTAAAGTTCCTTGGGCCTACCAGAGGAAATTATTCTTAGGGTCCATCCTCTATCTATATAGGACATGTGCATGGCAACTTTTAAAGGGAGCCTGTCAGGTGGTTTATGCCAGTGATTTTCAACCAGTGTGCCACGGGGAAAGTTCCCCAAACTATGGTGCGCCCTGTGTTTTGTTCAGGGCCGTTCCTAGGGACGGGCAGGGCGGGCGGTCGCCCAGGGCGCCGAGGCTCCGCTCACCCGAGGGGGGCGCCGCGGCCGCCCTGCCCGCCCGGAGGAGCGCCCCTGACTCTGCGCGACTGTTTTATAACAGCTGCGCAGAGCCAGCAGCTGCAGGGCGGAGGCGGGACGGATCGTTCCTGTCCTGACTCCTCCCCTGTATCAGCGTCACTGGGGGCGCACAGCTCTCACTGCGCCCCCTGTGACGCTGGGTCTCCTCGGCTGGCAGCTCTGCCGCCGATGAGACCCCTGGGAGCTGCGTGCAGCGTAAGCAGCGTGATGTCATCACGCTGCTTACACCGCTCTGCAGCTCCCACTGCTGAGCTGCTCCGGACCGGGACGCGCGGACCCAGGTGAGTAATCTTTTGTTATTTTATAATTACTTACAGGGGGCATCACTGGCTACAAGAGGGGCACACTGGCTACAATGGGGGCATCCTGGCTACAAGGGGGGCACACTGGCTACAAGGGGGCTCACTGGCTACAAGGGGGGCGTCCTGGCTACAAGGGGGCACACATGGCTACAAGGGGGCACACTGGCATACAAGGGGTGCATCCTGGCTACAATGGGGGACACACTGGCTACAAGGGGACAACTGGCTAACAAGTGGGGTATCATTGGCTACAAGGGGGGAATCACTGGCTACAAGGGGGGATCACTGGCTACAGGGGGGGCATCACTGGCTACTATGGAGGCACATTGGCTACAGGGGTGGGCATCTCTGGCTAGAATCGATATTATTAACTATATGTATAATATTGACTGTTTTAGTGTAATTTTGTGCCATTTTGGTTGGTGGTGTGCCCCGGGATTTTTTAAGTGTAAAAAGTGTGCCGCGGCTCAAAAAAGGTTGAAAATCACTGGTTTATGCTGTCCTATCTGAGATCAGGATGGGATAGAGGGAGAGAAGCTGAGCTCTGTGATATATAGGCAGGGGCGGTCGAGTCGGGTGATTGCTTGGGGCGCCAAGGCTCTGCACACCCGAGGGGGGCACCGCGGCCATCTGCCTCGCCCGCCTGGAGGTGAGCCCTTGACTCTGTGAGGCCGTTGTAAAACGTCCTCACAGAGTCAGTGAACATCTGCACACTTGCTATGCAGCTGCTGGTACAGGGAGGAGGCAGGACGGATTGTTACCGTCCTGCCTTCTCCCCTGTATGTAACCACATCGCAGGGGGTGCTCAGCTTTCACCACAGCCCCTGCGACGCTGGATCTCCTCGGCTGCGTGACAGCGTAAACGGTGTGATGACGTCACGCTGCTTACACTGCTTACCAGCTCCTGGACCTGGATGCGGGGACTGTGGCGAGGGGAGTAGGTTTTTTCAATTTTATTATCATTAGCTGCAGGGGGCTATTACCTGGTTATAGGGGCTATTACCTGTCTATAGGGGGCTACTACAGGGGCTACTACCTGACTATGGGGGCTACTACCTGACTATAGGGGCTGCTATAGGGGCTACTACCTAACTACAGGGGCTACTACCTGGCTATAGGGGCTACTACAGGGGTTACTACCTGACTCTAGGGGCTGCTACAGGGGCTACTACCTGACTATAGGGGCTACTACAGGGGCTACAACTTGGCTATAGGGGATGCTACAGGGGCTACTACCTGGCTATAGGGGCTACTACAGGATTTACTACCTGGCTATAGGGGCTACTACAGGGGCTACTACCTGGCTATAGAGACCACATAGAGCTCAGACACCAGCTCAGATATAACCTACAACGCCACCATATAGAGACCACAAAGAGGTCAGACACCAGCTCAGGTATAATCTACAACACCACCATATAGAGACTACATAGAGGTCAGACACCAGCTCAGATATAACCTACAACACCACCATATAGAGACCGCATAGAGGTCAGACACCAGCTCAGGTATAACCTACAAAAAAGCCATATAGAACCACTAGAGGTTACCCCAGCTCGGGAAAAACCTAAAAACATCAAAAATTAAAACCCACAAAAGGGAAGACACCACCCCGGTATAACCTACAACACCACCATATGAGACCCCATAGAGGTCAGACCCCAGTTCAGGTATAACCCAAACAACACCCCCATAAAGACCAAAAGAGTCAGACACCACCAGGTATAACCTACAACACCGCCAAATGGGCCCAATAGGGGTCCAACACCACCAATTTCCCTAAACACCCCAATAGAGACCGATAAGCAGACCCCCACCGGGATAACCTACAAAACCGCCAAATAGAGACCACATAGAGGTCAGCACACTCAGGTATAACCTACAACATCCCCATATAAGACCAATAAAGGTAAAACCAGCTCCGGGTATAACCTCAACCCACCAAAAAAGAGACCCCATAGAGGTCAGACACCATTAGGAATCCACACACCACCAATAGAGCCACAAAGGGGTCAACCCCAGCTCAGGTAAACCTACAACCCGCCAATGGAGACCACATAGAGGCCAACCCCCACTCAGATAAAACCTAAAAACATCCCCCAATAGAGACCAAAAGAGGACTACCCCTCAGGTATAATCTACAACACCGCCAATAGAGACCACAAGAAGTCAGACCCCCTCAGGTAAAACCCTACAACACCGCCACATAGGACCACAAGTGGTCAGGTACCGCTTAATAAACCTACAAAACCATCAATAGAGACCACATAGTGGTCAGACAAAACTCAGGAAACCTACAACACCACCAGGGAGGTCACATGACGTTTTTAATTGTGATTTCTCACCTCATCTACAATGTCACCCGCGCAGGGGGTATCAAAGAAACTTTATATTTTTATGTCCATTAGATTAGGGATGCCCCCAAGTGGATGGGGGAAACCCTTACTGGATTAGTAAATTATGTAATATAAGGTTTTCCTTTTAATGGGTGGGTTTAAACCAGACTTATAAAGAAAAGGGTTTTCCCTTTAGAAGTAGAAAGGGATAAATTGAGAGGTTAGAAACAGGTTTTTAAATAGTGCCATAGAGGTTAATGTTACACATAATAAAAGTTACGTTTAGTGTTTTATAGATGAAAAACTGAAGAGTTTAATTTTGCCCATGCAAATAGTAAATAAGTGATCACATAGTGCTCGGACACCACCAGATTAACCTACAACACCTCCATATAGAGACCACAAGAGGTCAGACGTGACCAATATAGAAAAAATAACCCCCCAAACAGGGACTCACCGGGGACCCTACTGATGAGTCGTTCTTTCTCTCATAGTCGGTCTTATTCCCCCTTTTTTCTGCATCTTTCCACACCCCCCAAAAGGGCTTGTCCTGGCCACAACTCACCCCCAAAATTACACACAAAAAATTTTGAACCCCAATTTTCCACATTCTTTACCTATTCCCCCTTGTACAAATTCCCGGGGGGGGGAGACGGGTACAAAACCATTTTCTTAGAGGCCCATATCCCAAGGGGTTGGAGGGTTTGGGGGGAGGACTAACCCCTGGAATAATGCTATAAATGGCGCTTTTCCCTTTTCCAATTAATTAAGGGTTCAGGGGAATGGGGAAAGGCCCCGGTAATAGAAGACCCTTTTTTGGTAGGTAACCCCCCCTGGATAAGTTTGGTAGGGAGCCCAAGTAGGGGTTGGGGGACCGCCACGGGGGGTTAGGTAAGTAGGCCCCTTAATAAGCAGGTCCCATTAGGGAAATTGATAGGGTACAGTTAGGTTTTGGGGACCACAAAGGTAGGTTTGTAGGTGTTGGTGAGTCCCCTTAGTTTGGCGTAGGAATGGTTTCCCCCATTTTGGTAAGCGAAGGGAGTTAGGGTCCCCTTTTTATAGGCGCAAGATGTTGTGACCCCCCTTTAGGTAGTATACAGGCAGTTAGGGCTTCCCTTGAAGTAGTATACAGGCAGTTAGGGCCTTCTTTAGGTAGCATACAGGCAGTTAGGGCCTCCTTTAGCTAGCATACAGGCAGTTAGGGCCTCCTTTAGCTAGTACACAGGCAGTTAAGACCTCCTTTAGGTAGTATACAGACAGTTAGGGGTCTCCTTTAGCTAGTGTGCAGGAAGTCAGGGACCCCCCTTTAGCTAGTGTGCAGGAAGTCAGGGCCCCCTTTAGCTAGTGTGCAGGTAGTCAGGGTCCCCTTTAGTTTATAGGTAGTCAGGGCCCCCTTTAGTATTTAGGTAGTCAGGGCCCCCTTAAGTAGCCAGGGCACCCCTTTAGGTAGTCAGGGCCTCCTTTAGGTAGCCAGGGCCCCCCATTAGGTAGTCAGGACCCCTTTAGGTAGTCAGGGCCCCCCTTTAGGTAGTTAGGGCCCCCTTTAGGTAGCCTGGGCCCCCTTAGGTAGTTAAACAAAAAAAAAAGACAGCCACTTACCTCGCTCCCGCTCCCGGCCGCTCCCTGCCAGCTACTGCCACCCTGCATAGGCGGCGTGGTGATGTGACTTCACCGCGCGCCTACGTCACCAGTAGGGGCCGAGCCTGGCAGGCTTAAGGCCTAGCACCTTAGGCCATACATGCCAACTCTCCCGTTTTTGGCGGGGGGGTCCCGCTATTTGGGGTCCCCTCCCGCCCTCCCGGGGGAGTTGGCATTCCCTCCCCGCCGCCAGCAGGCGGCTTGGGGGGTCTTTAAATGGCCGCGGCGACAGAGTAGCGCAGTGCGCTACTCTGGCGCCGCCGGCCGCTCCTCACTTCCCCCTGCGCAGCTGAGGAGATCGTCCGGAGCAGCCGTGCTGTAGGAGCCTGGTGAGATAAGTGGATTTTATTATTTTATTTTTATTAGCTATATGGGGGGCTCTGCCTGGCAACAATGGGGGCACTACCTGGCAACAGAGGGGGCATCTACCTGGCAACAATGGGGGGCACTACCTGGCAACAGATGGGGCATCTACCTGGCAACAGAGGGGGCACTACCTGGCAACAGAGGGGGCATCTACCTGGCAACAATGGGGGCATCTACCTGGCAACAGAGGGGACATCTACCTGGCAACAGAGGGGACCTCTACCTGGCAACAGAGGGGGCACTACCTGGCAACAGAGGGGGCACTACCTGGCAACAATGGGGGCACTACCTGGCAACAATGGGGGCACCTACCTGGCTAACAAAGGGGGGCACCTACCTGGCTACAGAGGGGCATCTACTTGGCTACAAGGGGGCATCGACCTGCCTGTACGGGGCACTCCCTGCTTATGGGGGGTTACGACCTGGCCATAAGGGCATCTACCTGGCTTTCTTCCAAAGCCGTTATGCAGTTAGGTGGAGTGGGTGTGGCTTTTTGAAGGGGCGTGGCATACCGAAAAGATGCGCCGCCATCTAAAATCTCCTGCTTTTTCATTTTCAAAAGTTGGCAACTATGCCTTAGGCCTGCAAGGGCTATCAGTGGAGCACTAGCGGCGCTTGGCTCCGCTGACACTGCGCAGCCCCGGGAGTCGGGTAAATTAGTCCCCGGCTCCCTGGTCCTGTCTGTGAGCACTTAGGACGCAGGGCCCAGGCGTTCAGGGACTGGATGCGGCGAACGGGCCCTGGGAAGCGGCAGCACTGCCGGGGCCCACAGCAGCTCAGGGCCCACCGGGGGATTCACCGATCCCCCGGCGGCCCAGTCCGAGCCTGGCGACAGGGAACATATTACCTGGCTACAGGGGCTACTACATGGCTACAGGGGCAACTATCTGGGTACAGGGGCTACTACATGGCTACAAGGGGCTACTATCTGGCTACCGGGGGCTGCTGTCTGGCAACAGAGGGCATATTACATGGCTACTATATGAGGTGCTATAAATGGGGAGTTTGTATATAGACAGGAATTGGTAGAGAAGTTCTGATAAAGTGAGGAGTCTAAGATGTTTATTTTGTAAATTCTACAGTGAAGAGTCGTGGCCAGGAGAAGTCGTCATGGCGTCTGGGACAGATGGAGAAGAAGAAGAGAAAGAGAACAACTCTTCAGAGACGTCTCCTGTAAGTGCCTGGATGTCACTTTACTGTAATCGCTTATATGTTTGCAGAGCCTTTGTACAACTGGTAGCTAACACTGTATGGTCACTGTATGCCGGTAATATAGGTTGTAGCAGGCTCGGACTGGGCTGCTGGGGGATCGGTGAATCCCCCGGTGGGCCCCCCCGGAGCCGCTGTGGGCCCCATAGGCAGTGCCGTCGCTCCCCGGGGCCCGGCCGCGCTTCCGGTCCCTGGACGCCCGGGTCCGCGTCCCGAGCTCTCAGAGACTGGCCCGGGACTTGGGGACTAATGTCCTCCACCCCCGGGGCTGCGCGGTGTCAGCGGAGCACAGCGCCATTAGCGCTGCTCTCCGCTGATCTCCCTGGCAGGCTGAAGGTGTTAGGCGGGGAGCTCGGAGTGGCCAGGACCGGCCAGGAGCGGGAGCCGGAGCAGGAGCCGGAGCCAGGTAAGTGGCTGGTTTTTTTTTTGTTTGTTTTTAAATCTACCTAAAGGGGCCCTGTCTACTAAAGGGGGCCCTGGCTATCTAAAGGGGGCCCTGGCTATCTAAAGGGGGCCCTAGCTTTTCTAAAGGGGGCCCTGGCTTTTCTAAAGGGGGCCCTGGCTAACAAAGGGGGCCATGGCTATCTAAAGGGGGGCCCTGGCTACAAAGAGGGCCCTGGCTACAAAGGGAGCCCTGGCTATCTAAAGGGGAGCCCTAGCTATCTAAAGGGGGGCCCTGGCTACCAAAGGGGGGCCCTGGCTACTAAGAGGGGCCCTGGTTAACTAAAGGAGGGCCCTGGCTACAAAGGAGGCCCTGGCTACTAAAGGGGGCCCTGGCTAACAAAGGGGGGCCCTGGCTACTAAAGGGGGCCCTGGCTACTAAAGGGGCCATGGCTATCTAAAGGGGGGCCCTGGCTATCTAAAGGGGGGCTCTGGCTACAAAGGGGGCCCTGGCTATCTAAAGGGGGGCTCTGGCTACAAAGGGGGCTCTGGCTAACAAAGGGGGGGGCTCTGGCTACTAAAGGGGACCCTGGCTACTAAAGGGGCCCTGGCTAACAAAGGGGGGCCCTGGCTATCTAAAGGGGGGCCTGGCTATCTAAAAGGGGGCCCTGGCTATCTAAAGGGGGGCCCTGGCTACTAAAGGGGGGCCCTGGCTAACAAAGGGGCCCTGGCTAAGCTACATAAAGGGGGGCCATGGCTACATAAAGGGGGCTCTGACTAACTAAGGGGGCCATGACTAACTAAGGGGGCCCTGACTAACTATGGGGGACCTGGCTACATAAAGGGGGGCCCTGACTAACTATGGGGGCCCTGGCTACATAAAGGGGGGCCCTGGCTAACTATGGGGGCCCTGGCTACATAAAGGGAGGCCCTGGTTACCTAAAGGGGGGCCATGACTACCTAAAGGGGAGCGCTGACTATCTAAAGGGGGGCCCTGACTATCTAAGGGGGGCCCTGACTACCTAAAGGGGGGCCCTGACAACTTAAAGGGGGGCCCTGACTACCTAAAGGGGGCCCTGGCTACATAAAGGGGGTCCTGGCTACATAAAGGGGGGCCCTGGCTAACTCAGGGGATCCTGACTAACTAAGGGGGCCCTGACTAACAACGGGGGCCCTGACTACATAAAGGGGGTCCTGACTAACAAAGGGGGCCCTGGCTATGTAAAGGGGGCCCTAGCTATGTAAAGGGGGCCCCTGGCTACATAAAGGGGGCCCCTGGCTACATAGACGGGGGCCCTGACTAACTAAGGGGGCCCTGACTAACAAAGGGGGCCCTGACTAACAAAGGGGGCCCTGACTACATAAATGGGGTCCTGACTAACAAAGGGGATCCTGACTAACAAAGGGGGGCCCTGGCTACGTAAAGGGGGGCACTGGCTACATAAAGCGGGGCCCTGAATACCTAAAGGGGGGCCTTGAATACCTAAAGGGGGGCCCTGGCTACCTAAAGGGGGCCCTGACTAACTATGGGGACCTGCAAAAATACAAAAATTGAAAGGACAGCACTTGAAAAGCAAACGGTGTTTATTCCAGCAACGTTTCAGCTCTAAACAGAGCCTTTCTCAAGCAACAACACATTGGTGCAACTGTGTATATATAGAAAGTGCCATGGTACAATCAAAATAAGTGATCATTAAATAATTACAGTGCAATAATAATATAGACATTATTTCAATACAATCATCAAAGTCAAAGTGCAATCACAATTTTACACCTCCATGCTATATCCTGTGCAAAAATTACCAATATAAATGGATAAATAAGTTCCAAAAGTTAAGTGAACACTTTCTATTAGCAGGTGCAAACACTCGAAACATAATTAAATTACTTTTTTTGAGTTATTCCTCCTCACTGGTTAGGATGTTTCTCCATAATGCTGCTACGGCGTCTGTGTAAACCTACTGCGCATGCGCGTTGGTAATCCAACTGCGCACGCGTACCTCTCCTTGTTGCGTCTACAGTTACCATGGTATTACAGGAGACTATGCACAGGCGCAGACGTGCTCACCGCTTCTCCGACATATAAGGTTACCATAGTAATACAAGAAGCTTGCGCAGGCACACATATACTCCTAGCTTCACCAGCGGGTGAAGCAATAAGGCGGAGCTACCTGCAAACTGCTAAAAGGGTAAGTATGAGAAAAGCATTTTTTATAAAAAATCCCCCTGGGAATTTGGGAAACCCCCATAAAAACCAGCAACACATAGGTTTTCCTACTTGTCTCCCGGCCCCCATGGGGCCTAAAGGACCCACCCAAAAAAACCAGGCAGGCCCCCCCTTGGGGGCGACGGCCCCCAGATCTGAAAAGGGGTTCCCCAAAGTAAAAAAAAGACAGCGGGTATACAGGGAACCTACTAAACCCTGCAAAACAAAACACGGGAAAAATTTACAAAAGCCAAAACGCAGAAGGAGAAAACTAACCCCGGGAAAGTCTGAATACTCATTCTTAAAATTTGAAAAAAAGGGAAAAAGAAAAAGACAAGAAAAATAAAAAATAAAAAAACAAAAAAATTAATTCCCTAAAAATTACAATATATGTAAATTTATATTTCAATTCCAGCCCCAAAATGGGCTTTCATGCTCAGAAGGAAAATATCCCGGGCAGAAAAACGGGGCCCAACCCCCAATCCAAAAATACCCCTGTGGAAAGATTTTAAAATTTCCAAATTTCAATCCCCCGGGGGATAATGCCCCTCTAGTTTGAATTTCTTTTCCCCGGTTCCTTATTTTTTTTAAACAACACTTTCTGTTACCGGACTTATGATAAAAAGGGGAAATATGATCTACAATCCAAAATTTTAAATTTCCTAAAATTTTCTATGGTTAAACTCCTAAAAAATGTCTAACACAGGAAGATCCTTTTTTTTCCCAATCTATTCGGGGGGATTTATTTTTTTTAAAATTTCCGAACACGCATTCCTGCTTTTGTTTCCCCCTACATTAAAAAATTAAAAGGGGACACAAAAGGGGATATATATAACAAAAACTACCTTAAAATTTTTAAAAAAAAATTTTTTTTACATTTTTTTCCCACTTTTTGGGAAATTTTTAAAAAATGCCCACCTTTTATGAGATGTCGACAGCATTGACAGGAAAGGGGGGAAAAAAGGGAAAAAACCCTAATCTAGATTGAAAAAAGCAAAAGAAAATTTTTTGGGGTTAAAAGTGAGGACTAAATGCCCCAAAGATTTTTGGGGATTTTCCCTATATCCAATAGGTGGAACAGCAAACTCCTTGATAGCCCGGAAAAATTTTTTCTTTGGGAGGATTTTTTGCCATTCTTTCCCAGATCAAATTTACGAATTTTTTAAAGAAAATTTATTAAAGTAGAAAACAAAGGGGGGTTACCCGTTGTTCACCCTGAATTTTTTTTTTCCTGTTTATTTAAGAACAGATTGCGGTCAATGTTTCCCTCCTCTTTTTTTCTGGGGACTGTTTTAAAAAAAAATTTGCTTTGGGATAACCCCGTGTCTAAAAATTTAGAAAAACTTTTCTTTTTTAATCTAATATCTAAGGGGGAAAAAAAAAAATAAAAATTTAAAAAAAACCCTTTTTTATCAAAGGGAAATTGGCTATACGGTAAAGTTTTAAACCCAGGGCCCCTTGGATGGAAACTTTTTGTAGTTTTAGGTATTGTTTTTACCCCCCGTGGGTTTTTTTACATAAAGGTATGTGGCTAATTTATTCCCCAGTTTGTAAAAACCATAGTTTTCCAAAAAATTGTAATCTATGCAAAGAATAGACATAGTAAACTTAATACCCTTTCATCTATGGTATTAAAAAACTAAAAAAATTTCAGTAAGCCACCCAAACGTCCCCCTCCAAATGATAAAGGGGTATCATCTTATAAAATGCCACCCAACCCCGGGCCCCTTTGTCTAAAGTGGTGGGACACATAGATAAAATTCCTCCTAAAGATAGGCAATAAACAAAATTAGCATATGTAGGCGCAACGTTTGATCCCATTACGGTCCTTTTCTTTAATAAAAATTTTTTATCCGGGAAAGGGAAAAATTTCATTTTTAGTAAAAAATGGGAAATTTTAATAGATTGATCAAAAAATTTAATTTTTTCCTGGGGATAGGTTTGAAAACTTTAAAAATTTGTAACAAATGAAAAAGCCCCCTAAAAAAAATGATTTATAAGGGCTATATAAATTTATTTTTCAAAAGATACTAAAAAAAACAAATATCAGTGATAGTGAGAAATAATGATGATAATTTAAAATAAAAAAGTGGTTATCCCTGATATATTAACGTGCTTTTTAAAAAAAGCAAAAACTCTTTTTAACCCCTCTTATCCAAAAATATGGCCCACAGGGCCAAAAAAAAAAAAATCTTGTCCAGATACAAAAGGCCCGGCCGGGGGGTTTTAAACAAAGATTTTTTTGTATTTTTGGAAGACAAAAAAAATCGTGGGAAAAAACTACTTTTAAAAAATTCAGCTTGTAAAAATTCCCTGTTGAGGGAGCATAACCCTTTCCCTTTTTTTATTAAGCGTAACCCGGAGAGGGGGGTCCCCAAAAACAAACCTTTGGGATAAGAACTCGTATGGGGGCCCGGGGAAAGAAAGCAAAGTTTATTTTCCAGGGCCAAGACAAAAAACAAGGGCTTAGTGGTAAATATTTTTCTTGTGAGCTGTCGGACATTTTAGTTTTAAACCCTAGAAAGGACTTTCTTTTTGGGCCATCCTATAAATTGATTTTTGGGTTTCCAAAATTTGGGGTTTAAAATCTTTTTTAGGGTTTTTTTGGAAAATTAAGTTGAAAATGTTTTTTTCTAATTTACTTCCCCCAATTTCCCATTTTACAAAAAAGTGATGATAAAAAAACTTTTGATTTTTTTTTTCACAAAAAATTTACAGAAAAAAGTAACTTTGCTCTTTTTATACGGACAACCCTATTTATTTTCACTTTTGAATCTACATCAAAATTGGGGGATCAAAAAAATTTGTGAAAACCAACCCTTAGAGTCCTTTAATTATCAAAACCCTGGTATTGTTGAACAAGGGCAGGCCCTTGATAGAATTTCTAAGAATAAAACATATTTCTATTAAACCGGGGCCTTTTTTTGCTGTTGGGTATGTAAGTTACATGGAAGAAATAATGAAAACAGTTAAATGCAACCTCTGTGTAAAGAAAAATTGCCCTTTTGATCCCCTCCCTAATCTAAAATCAAAGATTAAACCCTATTGTACATACACACCCGTAGATTGGATTAATTTACAAAGAATTAGAGGTTTTTTTATTGAGAAGTTTTCCCAATTAAATCCCAAAGAATTTTTTTGTCTTCCTAAGATACACAAATCTTTTATTTAAAACCTCCCCCGGGCCTATTGTTTCGGACAGGATTCGATTTTTTTTTTCCCCATAAACCATGGGTTTTTTGGGTAAGATTTTTTAAGGATTTTGCTTTGTTCAGCCGGGGTTTATATTTTAAAGGGGTACCACTCAATTTTTTTAATACATCAGTACTCTCCCCATCACTGATAGTGATTTGTTAGTATTTTTGATATAAACAAATTTTTATACGTCTACGATCATATTTGAGGGGATAACAGTTTTTTACAAAAATTTTTTAATGCTCTGACTATTCCCCCCAAAATAAAAATTTTTTTTGATCAATCTTTTTTCAATTCATTCTTACTGAAAAATTTATTTCTCCTTTTTAGGGGTAAAATTATATTCAAAGAAAAGGGGCCGTTGGGGGTCAAACGTTTTTTTTGGCCTACATTTGTAATATGTTTTTGCCTATCCCTTTAGGGGGAAATTTAATTTTGTGTTCCCCCCACTTTAGACAAAGTGCCCGGGGTTGGGGGCATTATAAGATGATAACCTTTATCTTTGGAGGGGGCTGTGGGGCCCAGCTTTCTGAATTTTTTGATTTTTGAATACCATAAGAGGATATTTTTAAATTTACTAAAGTCTTTTTCTCTGCATAGGAAAAAAAAATTTTTTGGGCACTATTGGGTTTTCAAACAGGTAATAAAATTTGCCAATAAACCCTTTTGAAAAAAACGGATAAAAACCAAAAAAACTTTTTAAACTACAATATTTTTCCCTCCTAAGGGGCCAAAGGTTTTTAAATCTTTCCGTATAGCCAAATTTTTTGAAATAAAAAAGGGTTGTTTTTGATTCTTCCCTCTTAGATATTAGATTAAAAAGAAAAAATCTTTAAAATTCCCGACACGGGGAACCCAAAACCCCTAATACAGTCACAAAAAAAAGAGGGGAAAACATTGACTGCAAACTTTACTTTTGAACAGAAAAAAAAATTTTTTTTTTAAAAAAAAACCTTTTAAAAAAATACAATTTTCTAAATTAACATTAATTTAAAAAAATTTTAAAAAAAAAAAAAAAATAAAAAAATTTTAAAAAAAATTTTAAAAAAAAACCAAACCAAAAAAAAATAAAAAATTCCCACTCCAATTTAAACTCCTTCCCCTCATTAAATTTTTCCTTTTTTTAAAATTTAAAATTTAAAATACAACCTTTTTTAAAAATCTTTCCCCCCTTTTAAAAATTTATCCCCTTTTTTCCTGCCTTTTTTTTCCCTTTGGTTTTCCCTTTTTGGTTTCCCCCTTTTACCCGGGGGAAAAATTAATCCCCATTTTATCGGGTTTTTTTTGGGGTTTCCCACTTTTAAATTTTTTATTATAATAAATTTTTCTCAAAACATACCCTTTTTTCATTTTAATTTTCCCCCTTAAAATTTTAAAACCCCTTTTAAAAGTTATTTTTGCCTTCCAACTTTTTATTTACCTTTTTTAACCTTATTTTTTCCTTTTTACCCCTAAACCTTCCCCAATTTAAAATTTTCTCCAACCCAAAACCAAAAAAACCCCCTTTTTAAAAACCCCAACCCCCCCAAAAAACCCCCCCATTTTTTACCCCCCCCTTTCCCTTTTTTTTCAACGGGGGCCCGGGGGGGGGATACATCGTACCCCCTGAGGAGGGGAAATTTCTCTAAAAAATGTAAATGTTTAATTTATGTTTGAGTGTTTGCACCTGTAATTAAAAGTGGGCCTTTAAATTTTGGGAACTTATTTACCCAAATTTTATTGGTAATTTTTTCACAGGATTTAGCAGGAGGGGTAAAATTTGTTGCACTTTGACTTTGATGAATTTTAAATTTAAATAATGTCTATTTTTATTATTGCACTGTAATTTTTTAAAGATTACTTTATTTTTTATTGTACCATGGCCTTCCCATATATTTCACAGTTTCACCAATGTGTTTTTGCTTTAGAAAAGGGTCTGTTTAGAGCTGGAAACGTTTTGGAATAAACAACCCTTTGCTTTTCAATGCCTTTTACTTTCAATTTTTTTTTTTTTTTTTGCAAGGGCATCGTTAGTCTGAGGGACGTTTCATATTTTTATTTCTTTTAAATCCAGTGTGTTTCCCAACCCTTTTATTTTTTTTAAAATATGGGGGCCCTGGCACATAACGGGGGGGCCCTTGGGTACATAACGGGGCCCTGGCTAAAAATAAAGGGGGGGCCCCGTTTTTCTAAAAAGGGGGGGCCCCGGCTAAACCCAAAGGTGGGCCCTGACTAATATGGGGGCCCCCGGCTACATAACCCGGGGGGCCCCCGGCTACATAAAAAGGGGGGGACTGGCTACATAAAGGGGGCCCTGGGCTAACTATGGGGGGGCCCCGGCTACATAAAAAAGGGGCACTGGCTACATAAAGGGGTCACTGAATAACTATGGGGGCCCTGGCTACCTAAAGAGGGCCCTGACTACCTACACACTAGCTAAAGAGTGGGCCCTGACGTCCTGCACACTAGCTAAAGGGTGGGCCCTGACTTCCTGCACACTAGCTAAAGGAGGCCCCTAACTACCTGTATACTACCTAAAAGAGACCCCTAACTGCCTGTATACTACCTAAAGGAGGCCTTAACTGCCTGTATACTACCTAAAGGAGACCCCTAACTGTCTGTATACTACCTAAAGGAGGCCCTAACTGCCTGTATACTACCTAAAGGGGGTCCCTAACTGCTTGAAGCCTATATAAAGGGGACCCTAACTACCTACAGCTTACCTAACTGGGGGCAACCACCTACCTACAGCCTAACTAATTGGGACACCAACACCTACCTACAGCCTACCTGACTGGAGTCCACCAACCTAACTGTAGCCTATCAACTTGCCTAACTGGGGCCTGTTTATCTAACTGGGGGCTGTTTACCTACCCACCCGTGGCTAGGTACCCACCAACCTACCTGGGGCCGGGCTTCCAACTTATCCAGCGGGAGTCTACCTACGTAAAGAGGGCCTATCTAGTTACCTGGGGCCTTGCCTATTTGCCTACCTACCTAGGGTCTTGCCTACTTACCTGGTAATATAATTGAGAGGGAAGCAGCCCATAGTTGTAGCATTATCTCCAGGGGGGTTAGTCCTCTCCCCACCCTCCAATCCTTTAGGATACCAGGCCTCTAAGTTATGGCTTGTACCCGCTCTCCCACCCCTGGGTAGGTTGTACAGAGGTGGGAATAGATAAAGAGATGCTGGAAAATTGAGGATTCTAAGATATTTGTGTGTAATTTCTGCAGGGATGAGCTGTGGCCGGGACAAGTCATCATGGCGGTGTGGAACGGATGCAGAAGAAAAGGGAATAAGAACGACTCATGAGAGAAGAGAACGACTCATCAGATAGGACGTCTCCGGTGAGTCCCTGATTTCAGGGGTTATGTTACTTCTATATTGGATCAGTGCTGTATTCACTGCAATGTGATGTGACCTGAGCTGGTTCCTGACCTCTATGTGGTCTCCATATGGTGGTGTTGTAGGATATATCGCCGCATGTATAGTGGCAGCGTACATGTGTCCCTGATTGTAAAAGTGAGGGAACACCTGACCCTGTGATAGGAGTTACATTTTCTTTCTTGCTGGTGTTTATTTTAGAAGGTGGTGAGGTGCGTGATCAAGGGAAACATGGAGGGGGATATTGTATGTGGGCTGGTGGTGGGATATGGATGGAGTTACTTAGCCCTGTGTCTATGATATGTTAGACTGACAAATGTGTGACTAACTTGATATTGTACTACACAATACAGTTCTATTTTGCACACTGTATTATGTGGTAAAATAGGCGTATTTACGTCCGAGAGGCCGGTAATATTTTCATGTACAGCAGGGTGGGCCCCCGAGATCAATTCCCCTGCGGGCCCGAGACGCCCCAGTCTGACACTGGGTTGTAGTATAATGGTTGTATTCAGTAATGGTATGATGTATTATTCAATCACTATATTTTGGCGTTATGTGGTCATAGAGTGGTAGTATTACTCAGTCACTATGTGGTGGCGATATGTGGTCATGGTGTAGTAGAATTATTCAGTCACTATGTGCTGGTGATATGTGGTCACGGGGTTGCGGTATTCGGTCAGTATGTGGTAGTGATATGTGATCAACGGTGTGGCGGTATTATATGGTCACTATGTGCTGGTGATATGTGGTCTTAATAGGACATTGGTACCATTAGCCTGGGATTCAGGTTTTGTGTAGTGGTGTTATTTGGTAACTGTATCAGTTATTTAGTAGTTTTATACGTAGCACATTGCGTTAAAGGTTTTTGTATATTTAGTTGACGGTGATGCAATGTGTCGCATCGTGGTGCATTATGATATGGGGTGGGAGGGAGAAATTTCTTCACCTTGTCCTGAGTGCAGTTTAGCCTAGGAACGGCCCTGTTTATAGGATTATATGATAGAGGAGAAAAGTTAATCTCTGTGATATATAGGGTTATATGATAGAGGGAGAGAAGCTGAGCTCTGTGATATATAGGGTTAATATAATAGAGGGAAAAGCTGAGCTCGTGTTTTAGGGTTAAAATAA
>JAODAL010046085.1:0-31294 GCA_025379985.1 Phyllomedusa bahiana | reverse complement strand
CCCCTTTTTAAAAAAACACCCCTCACACACTCTGGGGCCACCCCTGAGACCACATTTTTGGGGACCCATCGCTTGTGTCAGAGCCCAGGTTCGATTTCTTGCAACCAGCCAAAGCTAAAGTTTGCAAGACAGCAAGAAATGTCAGGGAAGCAAACTTGGCCGGATTGAGATGTCGGCAGAAAACTATCCCCAAAAGAAGCTGGAGAATCCACACAGACAGCAACCTTTAGCTGGTGATCCACTGATTCCTCTAAAGGAATCCCAAGTGCCAAGGGAAAAGTCGAAAGTTGCTCATCACCGGCTGGAGCCCCAAGGTGACCATTGTGAAACAATGTAACTCTGGGATCAACACACCCACCAAAGCCTGTCATTAGCTCCATCAGAGTCACCTACTCATCATTTGGGACCAGGAATTAACAAAGGAGATGCAAAATATTTGCCCTCCAGTTCAGTGCCTCCACATCAACCGCTTCCCTGTGATTTCCCCAATGCACTCCTTCCACCCAGCCGCATTTCACAGAAGAAAAGGAAATGGCAACACCTCAAACCCAATATGAAAGAAAGGAGACCTCATGTTGATGAAGGAACAACAAACCGAAAGGATTCATTGGCCTATGGGACTAGTTACAAAAGTTCTTCCCAGCAAAGAGGGCAAGATCCGGAAGGTGGAGTTGAAGATATCCGGAAGGGTGAGCCTAAAACGTTTTGCAAGGCCAAATCAATAATTTATTTCTGATACTGCCCATTGAGAATGTTCCTGGAGGATGAACAGTGCCGAACTTTACTCCATATTCCTAAGTTGATAAACAGGACTATCTTAGTTTTTATATTGCTTTCTAACATGTTTTATTACAGGTTGTGGACTATATTTTAAAGAAATTAGTTTAAGTGAAATCCCCCTATGGGAATGTCAGACGGGGAGTTGCTGTTCTCTTCAGCTATAGGTATTGTTATTCAACTGTTTATATTTTGCATCCTTTTCTCCATTCCCATTCTTTATTATGTATTGTTGCTGCGGCTGCCATCTGCTTTACCAGAATTTACATATGCTCCTCTTGTCTTTGTTCGTAAAATTTTTCTCTTAGGGAGTGTGGTTTTTTTAGGATTTTGCTTGTCATTTCCTGTTAGTTGTTTTCATCTTAAGGGGACTGGAGCACACCCTCTTTTGGGCTAGCAGGAAGCATCAATTTTGACCAGCAGACTGCAGCAAAACAGAAAACAGCAGCAGTGCAGCAAAACAACAGAAACAGCAAACAGCAACAACAAACAGCGAGCAACAAACTGCACCAAGGTTTATAACTACTAAAAAGAAAAACCAACAGTTGTAATCAGTGATCATTGCTGTATCCAAGGTGAATAAACCACATTCTGTTTCATACCACTGTGTTACTATATCTACTAAGCTGAGCCTGCTTGGTCCTGTCTGCTCCACATTCTGGATACGAAGGTAGGAAAGTCTCCCAGTCACTATCATCCACCAGCCAGTTACACCTTCATTTGCCTCATGTGAGGACAGAACAAAAATGATGAAAAATTGTGTTATAAAATTGATGATCTTTTCATCATATAACCCTATATATCACAGACCTCAGCTTCTCTCCTCTATCATATAACCCTATATATCACAAGCTCAGCTTCTCTCCATCATTCATATAACCCTATATATCACAGAGCTCAGCTCTCTCCTCTATCATATAACCCTATATATCACAGAGCTCAGCTTCTCTCCTCTATCATATAACCCTATATATCACAGACTTCAGCTTCTCTCCTCTATCATATAACCCTATATATCACAGACCTGTTTATCTCCTCTATCATATAACCCTTTCTATCACAGACCTCAGCTTCTCTCCCTCTATCATATAACCCTATATATCACAGAGCTCAGCTTCTCTCCCTCTATCATATAACCCTATATATCACAGAGCTCAGCTTCTCTCCCTCTATCATATAACCCTATATATCAAAGAGCTCAGCTTCTCTGTAGCGTAAACCATCTGACAGGTTCCCTTTAAATTTATATACATTATCTGAAAAAGCCCTTTAATTTGTGCGATTACAAACCAAATCAAGATGAAGCTATATGGTAGATATATTTCTATATACCATTGATTATGAAGAATTCATGAAAAACTTTAAGCTTCTTTAATGCAAAGCATCTGATTTCACAAAACTATTCAATGCACTACAACGAAGTATGGTATGCACAAGCACTTCAGGTAGCCTCATTGAAAAAAGGGGTGTTAAATCCAGCAAATGTGGTGGCCAAAGTCTTCCCGAAATAATCCTGTCATCAAAGACAGCCTAAATTTCAGCCATGGCACTTGGCACCACCCTGCTGGAAGTAACCCATGGTGACCCTTTGGGGTCCACCGCCTCACTTTTTTCTCTGGGACTACCTGAAGAGGTGAGTTTACCGGAACAAGCCAAGAACACTTGCAAAACTTGAAATTGACAAAGTGGATCCGGAAATCCTGGTACACAACTTCCGAAATATGGACCCTATTGATCAAGCATGCTTGGATGCATATGGCGGACATTTGCAACATATGTTGTGACATCATTTTGTTTGTCATAGAATAGAGTAGAGTTTGTGCAATTCAAACTTCAAAGTTGTAATCTGATAAAAAGTTTCAAAGCTATTTGCCCTTTTTTGAGAACCAAAGTGAGTGGAACACCCAATAAAATGAAAAAAAATCATAAAGTGAAAATCATTCTGGTTTCGTCATTTGGTAGAGAAGCTCACACAAGCTGCGGATATGCAAACATTACCTTAGGGAAGTAGAATAAATAGATAATTAGGGGAATAAAATCAGGACATAACCTTTATCGGCAATGGTGTAACTGGTTTAAATATATTACACAATGTGTCCCATAAAAAGGAATTTTGCCTTGCATATGCTGATTCTGCCTTTTAGAAGGACTACAGTGCTTACAATGTTATGGGGTTGCTTTGTGGAACATTAACATCCTATATTCTTGCCATACAGTACATTACAGCACTTCTGTGATCATCAGTGTGCAATTAGATTGCTTGATGACGCGAATGTATAGAGTAATGTTCCTTTATGTCATCCTTTCTTGGATATTACTTATGACTAGTAAAAGAAAAGCGCGTTTTTTTCTATTCAGTGGATAGGAATTTTTTTCAGAACTGATGAAGATTGAGACTCCCAGCATGAATCTTGGCAAGATAAAATATCAATGATAGTGATGGGGGTTATCTACTTGAAATGACCCGAGGTCCAGAGAGAGAGTTATAACGCTTCCTGTCTCTGAGAGTGAATCGGCCATGTTAACAGAAAAACACAAAGCACGGGCTGTAGAACTGAACATTAACACACTGATTACAATTGTTATAAACTTATGATGTAGTTTACTGGACACATTACAATGTAATAGCTTCTTTTAAAACCATTATAAAAATGTAATATACTGACGTCTTGCTAGCAGGGTTTCTGTTCTTCTCACAACTCCAAAGCTTAAAATCTTTCTTATTACATGTGTCTATCTGCTGTGAGATTCAACCTAGCCATGCAATAGACAATAAAACCTATTTGCAAAGCATTTAAAGATACCTACTTGGTCTTGTTTCCTTATCGTGAGGTCATTCCAATATAGACATTGAAATAATTCACTGCTATTAAAAGGGCTAGAAGCCTCTACTGATATAAAAGCAGCAAATGTGAACAGAAGAGACAATAAAGCACTAGAGGAAGAGAAAAGCAGCTAGTTTGTGGGTAGATTTACCCTGTTTCCCCAAAATAAGACATCCCCTGAAAATAAGACCTAGCACAATTTTTTTCAAGCTTAGAAATTTAAGGCCTCCTCTGAAAATAATCACAGCAAGATGTGAGCCAGCTGACGCACATAATTCATGGTCCGCAGTCGGGAAACGTTAAAATAAATTCACAGGTTTTATTGATCCATTTAAAAATAGAGATATATTCAACGACAGGGGATGTAATAATAATAGGGATGAAAATCAAATCACATTTGTCACCAATTACAGTAAACAATATCATAAGGTTGTAAATATAGTTAAATCACATTTGCCAATTCTTTATGTAAATCAACACATTAAAAATCTCTTAAAAAATAACATTAGATTTGTACCCCGTAAGGCCCCTACGATAGGATCCATGGTTTCACCTAGTATGTATATCTCACCAGAACAGAACAGAATTACCTGGTTAGATACTAATGGGTTTTACAAATGTGGACATAACATATGTACAGTATGTAACTATGTGAAGAAAACACACACCTTTGCTTCAAATGCAAATGATAGATCGTTTACTATAAAAAAAATTCATTAATTGCAATACCAAAATGGTAGTTTATCTAATAGCCTGTGAGGATTGTCGCATCCAGTATGTCGGTTGTACTATGGGACACCTGTCAGACGCACTAAGACCTGAGTGCTTCAGAAGCTCAGCTGTATCCAGGCATTTTGCCGATGTCCACAAAGGTAACTTAAGCTCTTTGTCAGTTGTGGGTATAGAGCGTGTGGAACGCTCCCCACGCGGAGGTGATGTACAGAAAAAATTACTGGCAAGGGAGGCGTGGTGGATTTTCCAATTGGAGACACGCTTCCCTTGCGGTATGAACATAAGGCAGGACATCCAATATTATTATTAATATGTGTTTGCACACCTAATCGGACACAATTATTTTATTGTATTACGTAGTATTTACATGTTTTTTATATCTATATGGAATGTTACCATGTATGTTTTTCATTGTCAGGAAAGAAAGTTCCGTTATGTCATATCCGGTCTTTTACCTACTTATACCTAGCAGCTACACCTGTCTGTATGCCCTGATGAAGGGTCACGTGACCCGAAACGCGGCGCTTTGGATATAGGTGTGCTACAACTAAGCTGCTGCATCCCCTGTCGTTGAGTATATCTCTATTTTTAAATGGATCAATAAAGCCTGTGAATTTATTTTAACGTTTCCCGACTGCGGACCATGAATTATGTGCACGAGCTGGCTCACATCTTGCTGTGATTGTCTTCATGTTTACTCGGGACTGCATCCGGAGCCGTGCTGTGAAGTGCATTGGGAGTGAGGTGAGCTGTTATCCATTGTTTTCTAATTGACTCCTCTGAAAATAAGACCTAACGGCAGTCATTGCTATAGCTCCCTCCCATGCCGTACATTAGCGTTAGCAGATCATTGAGATCTTACCTGGACACTTTAAGGAAAGTGCTATTGATAGATATAAGAGATTGGGACCAATGATTCTAAGAGACATGGAGTCACAAGAAATTCACCATGAAATTCAGGGTTTGGAGACTTATAATGATGTTCCAGAAGATGATGACATGACTGGCTTTGACTAAATGTTGCTTTTTTGGTCAAAAATTCTAGGATCGTTAAATCCTAAACAGCAGTTTACACCCACATGCAGGGTATTGCCGAACTTGGAAGAAATTGCGTAACAAACTGAGGCTTATGGTTGAGCAAAGAACCGCACCAGGGCCACATATGGGATATCTCTAAAAATGGCAGAATCTGGGGAATTGATGTCGAGTTGCATTTACCTTTGTACATCTACCGTGTTCCAGTGAATAATGGCTAAAAATTGAAAATCTGCAAAAAAAAAGTGAAATTTTGAAAATTTTACCTCCTCTTTGCTTTAATTTCTGTGAAATACCTAATAAGCTAACAAACTTCCTAAATGCTTTTTTAAATACTTTAAGGCGGCTAGTTTCTTAGATGGGGTCATTTATGGAAGTGTCTAACATGCACTTATGACACATGTCAGATTCCGAAAATGTGGCTCTGTCAGAAAGGCCAAAACTGGTTGGAGGCGGTAAGTGGTTATTTGATGCAATAAAATAGGACTAACTTGTGTAGATGGAAGACTAGACAGACAGTGAGAATGGGATAAGAAAAAACTTAAGGTGGGAGAAAAATGTTCAGGAGGGAGAGCGTTGGAGAAAACTAGATAACCTAAATCCACATATATGTCCCAGAGAGAAGGCTTTTTTCTTTTGGCTCTACTAACTAAGGCATTTCCACTATCTTAAAACTGATCTGTGGCTATTCCTTACAAGTCTGTTTTAGGAAATCCTTACTTTCCCTTTGAAATTACAATTATTATTATTATTTATTTTATAGCGCCATTGACTCCAGGGCGCTGTACATTCAGGGAGTTACACAGATAACATAAGTCAAACAAGTACAACAGTGACAATCTGTGACTAACAACAGCTACAGAGGGAAAGAGAACCCTGCCTGCGAAGGCTTACCATCTACAAGGAAGGGGGAAAGAGACAGAAGGTGAGGGGCAGACATGTTTGTGGAGAGTGTAGTGACAGCAGGTTGTAAGCTATCCTGAACAGATGGGTTTTCAGGTTGCTTTGAAGCTGGAGAAAGTGGGGGAGAGTCTGATGTGTTGGGGCAGTGAGTTCCAGAGTGTGGGGGAAGCACGGGAGAAGTCTTGGAGATGGTTAGGTGAGGAGCTGATAAGAAAAGAGCAGATAAGAAGGACCTGTGAGGAGCGGAGATTGCGTGAGGGGATGTGTCTGGAGATTAAGGCAGAGATATATGGAGGGGAGAAGTTATGGAGAGCTTTGTAGGTCATGGTTAGTAACTTGAAATTAATGCACTGGGTAATGGGTAGCCAGTGAAGGGATTCTGAGGCATCTTCTCTTAAAACTCTGTGTTGTTCCTGTTTTATTCTTTCTAGGAATGTATTACTGAATCTGTCAGAGGGGTGTTACCATTCCCGGTTTCAGAGGGGTGTGTCCCCTGCACACATTGAATTAGTCAGCACTACTTGGACAATGTCAGACTGTGCACGGACACACCCTCAATAGGTAAAACTAATGTGACAGGCTGGTAGTGGATTTCTAGGAGAACTTAAAGGGGAGCCACACTTTATCGAGATTTGAGGAAAGCTCCAAAATTGTTATTTTCCAGGGAACATAAGTGTTTCCTAAACTAGTTACGTCAGTTCCTCCTTCAAAACATTTCACTAGAGACTCTTTTCACTGACCAGAAGATTAGGGAACACTGTATATTGGGATTAGGTTTTATGATCATTCACTTCCTGCATTAACTATTTTATGTGTCCAAGAATCTATAAAAAGTTAGTTAATAGCTGGGTCTAAAGGTGTCACTTCATTTTGATGTCCTCAGTTCCAGCTAAAGCATCACTGTTATCAAATGCTAAAGCCTGAAAGTCTTGGTTGCTCATATTGCATGTGAATGTATTTAATCCATCAATGCCTATACAGTAATTCCATTTTATAGTCGCAGCATTTATGTGTGGACTCAGATATATAAATGAGGTTTGTGTATTTAGTTTATGAGGATGGCATATGTTAGCACTTATGGTACGGATATGGTACAGAGCAGATTAGAAGGGTATTTCTGTATATTGAATTGGAGGTGTCAACTATAAATTGTAAAACAGATGCCAGTTTCCGTATGTCTCGGTTTTCTATTTTTTCAGGTATAATTATGCAGTTCTAAGCACAACAATTAAACACGAACAGCGCAGGGTCACAATACAGAGAACAGCAAACAACATTTTATCACAAGAACTATATACAGTGGCCCCTCAATGTCAGATATTAATTGGTTCTGAGAGGACCATTGTGTGTTGAAACCATATCTCTATGGAGAACTGGTAATTGGTTCTAAAGCCCTTAAACTGTCCCCCAAAAAAGGCCAAAACGATGATTAAAAGAAAATCCAGAAAGATAACTAAAAACAGACAAAGAAAAGTCCTTACTTTTTTAAAATACAGAAAAAGCTGAAAAGCCCATTTTTAAAATTGAGGACAGGAGTTTTTTAGGGTTTAAATGTATTTTTTATAAACAATGTTTAAAAAAAAAAAAAAGGAGGCCCTCCCCTGGTCCCAAAAAGGGGATTGGTTACCCTTGACACATGTAAAGGCAAAACAAAACCATTTTGTCCCGTACTAGAGGCGTACTAGACTAAATCATACTTTTTAAATTAAATACGGGGGTTTTTTTAAAGTTTTTTTGAATCACTTCAGCATAAAATGATCTTTCCTGAAAATTTTGTATTTTAAAAAAATATTTTTTATCTGGGGCCAGACCCTCTTAACAGTTTTTAGGGGCCCCCGGGGCAGGCACTGTAGGGCCCCGGGCCCCAAATACATGCCAGGGACATTGGCTTTGCTCAAACCCCCCTCCTCCCCCCCAAAACACCCTTATTTTCACCCATATTATGATTTCCATTGCTTTTATGGAAAATTTTACCCCTAATGTTTTTCAGGGAAATTGGATTTTTTATTTTTTTAACATTACCATTATTAAAATGAAAATTTTTTTTTTTTTGTCATTATATATTATATTTTAATATTTATGTTTATCTATTGGCACTTTTTATCAAATATTTTGTAAATGTAATGTGTTTTTTATGGTTAGGTTTTATTATTTTTGGCAAAATTAAGTTTTTTTTTTAAAAATGAGGGCACTGTATGTATAATTTTACTATGTGACATAAATTTATGTAAAATTTATCGTTTTTATAGGTTTTTTATTTACCCTTAACGTTTTTTTCATTGCAGGGCATTTTTACTTGCCCCTTTACCCCATTTTCATTTAAAAGTTTATCCGAGAAAATTTTTTATATTTTTGGAAATTTTTATAAATATAATGTTTATTTTATTTTATTTTTTTTCATTTTGGGGTTTTAGAGATGGGGTTTTTTTTACGATGGGATTTTTTGATTGCCGTTTTTTTGTCTGCTGCGCATGCGCGATTTTTTTCGGGGGATGCGAGTCCCCGGTGCCCGGCTTTTAAAGGTGCCCATGTTTGTTGGGGGGTATGGCCCCCTTGCATGGTGGCCCTTTGTGGCATGCTTTTTTGTGACGCCATTTCCGGGTGGTTTTCTTCCTGAGCCCGGATAACGTAAGTAGTGTTTTATACAACACAGGGGCCCAAAGGATTATTTTTCCCCTTTATTGGGGGGAGGTCGTTTTTGATAATGTTTTGATTGGTGTTTTTTAAAAATGTAGGTGTGGTTGGGGACGTTTAAAATTTCCAGGCTTACTTATTTTTTGTGTTCCCCGGACGAAGCGAAATGCGCCCCCCCGGTTGGGGGGTTTGGTATCTCCCCTTTCCCCTAAAACTAAAATTAGGCATTTGCACTGCAAATTTTTTAATCTATCAAGGTCGGGTATTTTTTTACAATTTATTTTTTGTATTTTATGTTGTATTTATGGCTTGATGTATAAAAATTTTTGGGGAAAACCTTCCTTTGATTGGAAATTTTTTGAGTCTGATGGTTAGGGGGCTTTGTTTTTCCTTTTTTTTGTAGTTTTATTGTCCCTTTTTTAATATTTTTAATATAATTGTATGTTTAAATAAATATATTTAATTTTTTAAAAGACTGTAGTTTTGAGATTCCCCTTTTTTAAAGGGTTTTAATGTTGAACTGTGGAGTTTTAATTTATTTTTTTTTATAGCCCCATGTTAGTGGATAGAGGACCATTGTGTGTTGAAACCATATCTCTATGGAGAAATTTGGTTTTTTAAGGGGTTTTTAAAGCCCTAAAATGTCACCAACATAATGCAAAACGATGATTAAAGAAAATCCAGCAGATAACTAATACAGACAAAGCAAGTCCTTACATATAAATACAGAAAAAGCTGAAGAAGTCACTTTCTATATTGAGGACAGGAGCTTTTTAGGGTAATGTACTTTATACACAATGTACCAAAAAAAAATAAAAAATGAGGCCCTCACCTGGTGCCCCAAAGGTGTGTTTTTATTACACATGGGAAGGAAAAACAGAACATGTAAATACCCCTCTTGAAACGTTTTAGGGCTGCCATTAACTTAAATAATTTCGGGGGTTTTTCAAAATTTTTTGAATCCCACTTCGCTTTTAATGATCTTTCCTGAGGGCTTTTTTATATTTTAAAAATATTGGCCCCGAGGGCCAGAGCCATTTTTAACAGGAAATTTGGGGCCCTGGGAAAAGCACTGTAGTGGGCCGGCCCAAAAAACATGACATGACACTTGGCCATGCCTCGAGCCCCCTCCTCCCTCAAACACACCCATATTATCACGCCACTTATTTCTGGACACCGGTAGACTGCAAACTACTAGACTATTTAGCAGGGCAGGGAGCCTTTGGCTCCCTTCTACACCATGGTTTTTAACTGGTTGCATGTCAGGGGCGTTGCTAGGGTCCCAAAACATCCGGGGCCCGGGCCCTTTGTGTTAAGTTTTGCTCAGTAGGGCGGGTTTCACATGGCATTTTTCACGCCCTATTGTGAACTGTGCATGTGTTTTTACAGAGAAAAAACTGTAGCCAGCGCGTCCTTCTGATATTTATTCTCCCCAGAACAGGCAATAATGAATTACCATAATGTCGGCCCGTATGTAGAGCGTATTGAAGCACAATTACGCACCAAAGTACGGACCGACATTACGTGTTGTGAACATACACAGTTTATTTGTGGTGCATAACTGTGCTGTAATGTGCCCAAAGTGTGCTCCGCAAATACGGTAAAATCATAGCGGTGAGGGCTCTGGTTACTGGTTGTTTTCCCTGCACACAGAACCCACCCATAAAAATAAGTGACCTGCCACAGGGGAAAAAGTAAAAGTGGATGTGAGGTGGCGGAGCGCTGCTGAAATTACCTGCTGGAGAGCGTGTACTTCCAACAGCAGGCGTAAAACGGTGCGCACAGGTACGGGCCCACTATAAGCTGGGGAACATACCCTTAGGACATGTTCACATGGCGTACTGCCGCATGTACTCTACACGCCTCAATACGCTGTGCGTTTTGGAAGTACGCAATGTTCAGGGGGGCCGGCTTCATTCACTACAATCATCAGAGGCGCATAAGCGCCACAAAGTGACCTCGCATTGTACGCCCGAGGAGACAGACGTAATTCATAGTTCTCTAATGAGAGCTATGAATTACCATAATTGTGGGGCGCATGTTGGGTGTAATGAAGTGCAAATACGCCGCAAAATGCACCCTGCAATTACGTCGTGTGAACGTGCCCTCAGTCTGGCTACGGCAGCTAAAAACATACAAAACCCTGACGAATGACAGGTATAAAACAATTATATTCAAATATAATTCATCATCCAGTTGTAGTTTACATGTGTAAGAGACACAACAGGCAGGATTATCTACTAGTGACGTGAACGAGGCGATATTGTGGATATGTGTGTGTATACAGTACATACAAAGTTACATGTACACACATATGTATACGCACATACATGTATACACACGTCTACACATACACACACGTATACACACGTATATACACACGTCTACACATACACACACGTATACACACACGTCTACACATACACACACGTATATACACACGTCTACACATACACACACGTATACACACGTCTACACATACACGTATATATACACACGTCTACACATACACGTATATACACACGTCTACACATACACACACGTATATACACACACGTCTACACATACACACACGTCTACACATACACACACGTCTACACATACACACACACGTCTACACATACACACACACGTCTACACATACACACGTCTACACACACGTCTACACATACACACGTATATATACACGTCTACACATACACACGTCTACACATACACACGCATATATACATGCACAGACATATATTTCCATTCAGTTCACATTCATGTTGTTTCTTTCCTATTATGCTATCTAGCACTGGTCTCTACAGTGAGGCTACTCACTCACTTGAGACCTTCATGATCCGGGCACCTGGGGGAGCTTCTGTTGACTCCATAATGAAATCACTGTAGCTGCAGGCAGGAGATGGTGTGGGACGCGGGAGCACAGCAGGGGGCGGAGCCTCTCACTCACTGTATGAGGCTGAACTTCCTGACTCTTGTGCTGAACTTGGCTGCAGGGCACAGAGTCAGGAAGTTCAGTGAGTGAGCAGCCGGCGCCCCTCCCCCCTCCTAAGCGCCCGACACCCCGGGCAGTCACCCTGCCTCCCTGCAGGCTCATACAACCCTGAGCTGAACAGATCGTAGGCTCTGCAAGCACACAGCAACTGCCGACGATCTGAGGCTCGGGGCATGGGCAGGTTTCTTCGGGGCTTGTGCCCCGAACATTACTGCCTAGCGACGCCCCTGTTGCACGTCCTAAAAACACACAAACAGTTAAATAAGCGAAGTCAACAAAGGGATCCAGGGTATGTTTCTTGTATTCCTGGGAAATACATACACCACTTGGGGACCCTACACTTGTGGGGCCCCAGGGCAACTGCCTAGTGTGCCCAATGGAAAAGATGGCCCTGCCTGAGGCCAATACACTGTGTGAGCAAGTTGAAATTGTCAATTAAAATGATAGAGAGTTAAAGTCAGTTAGATTATTGGGTAACAATGATGGGTATAACCTGCAACAGGCATAACAGCTGCTGTTGGGCCCAAAAACTAAGGTGGTCCATCACCACTAAGATTTAGTTAGTGGGGACAATAGACAATAGAAGAAAGTGTTGAAAATTTAATGCAGTCTCATCCAAAGCTGTAGTTTGGAGCCCCATGTTTACCTCTGCTGTGTGCATAATCCATTCTCAACTGTATTACTCTTTACATTATTCCTGTATTATAACATTACTACTGTACTTAGACATTTTAACTCCTTAACCCATAATAATACGGCTTTGTTTTTTTTCTCCCCACCTTCCAAGAGCCATTACTTTTTTATTTTTCAACCTACATAGACATATTTGCAGGACAAGATGTACTTTCTAATATACTGGGAGACTTTAAAAAAATTCTAATTGGGGAAAAATGTGAAAAAATGCACTTGCACCATGTTTGCAGGTTCTCTTTTTTGCGGCGTTCGGTATAAATTATGTATTCTCTGTTTTCTGTAGTTTGACATGATTCCGGCAATACCAAATATGTAGGGTTTTCGTTATGTTATAATACCGTAAAAAAAAAAATCCAAACATTTTCTATTCTTTACATTTGTGTCACAGCACCATTTTCTGCAACCAATAACGTTTTAAACTTTCACCTATGGAACGGAGCAAGAGTGCATTTTTTGCACAGCATCGTTTCTCTTTCACTTAAGATGCCGCGGCTGCGATCCCCGTGGTGTCTAAGAGGTTAACCAGCAGAGATCAGAGAAAATCCGAAGGAAAACCTGTGCTGTGTAGACATAGCCTTAAGGTTTTGCGATACATTTCTAGCATTTACAGAATAGAGAAGGAGAAGAACAGAAATGGATATTTTCATAATGTCCATCATTCTGTGACATATGGCGTAGATCACAACATAATACCATTTGCAGAAGTTCTCTATTTTTAACCTTTTGATTTCCTAACAACGTAAATTGTATTTTAATTCTTAAAATTTGCAATGAAAATACAATAAAATTTGTAGAACGACTGTGTTTATATCTTCTTTAGGGAGTCTAACAACATAGGTGCATCCATTAGATATGGAACACATTAATAGAAAATCTCTTTAGAGGAACTAAATGCGTCGTATGCTACCTTATTAGAAACAAATAATTTTAAAAGGTGTTATCATGGTCGATTATACCTGCTTTCCACATTTGTAATGTTTATCTTGACATTATGCATTGTATGTTGAAACCATATCTCTATGGAGAACTGGTAATTGGTTCTAAAGCCCCAAAATGTCACCAACATAATGCAAAACGATGATTAAAGAAAATCCAGCAGATAACTAGAAAGTAAAAGAAAGTAGACACTCCATTCACTCACCAGCCGCTTTATTACTCTCAGCAGTAGTTTTTGCTGCTTGGGTTCTCTCTTGGACATCAGAACTTGAGCAAAACTGTCCATGTTGTCTGGGGTCATACTATCTTGGTTGTCTCCACCATAGAGCTGGACCATCAGTGACAGGCATTGCGATGAGTTTTCATAGACATCAGGATCTTCTGATGGCAGCTGAAATGAAAAGTTCCTTGGTATTATTCTCTACAGTTGAAAGTTCTGTATTTTCCATTATTAGTCTAGTAATATAGGAAAACATTATTTTAATGTATCTACGCATGAGGTTCACATGTGAGCTTCTGACAGTAGTTGAAAACATCTATAGAAAAACAAAAAATTGGAAATGTTTCAAAAAAATTATATTTTCGTTTGCTTTCTGGGACAGATGGATGTTTTTTAGGCAGACTTCCACTGAGAAAGTTAGAGTGAAAATAAAATGTTAAAATACAGTGAAGTGGTAAAGTGAACATCAGATTAGGAAAAATATGTACCAAACTACAAATCCTTTAACCTGAAAATGTCCGTCTAATGAAACAGAAATACATCATCCACCAAACTCGACCAGAGAAGATTACACATTCAATTTGAAGCTGAGGATTTATAGGCACTTTTCCTATTTGGGCACATTTTTATGCTTTCCTATCGCAATTTTTTTATTGCATGTCAACTTGAAATGCCATAAAAGTCTGATCAGTAGCAGATTTATCTGATGCTACCACTAGGAGACTGGGTTGTCACCATTCTGTGCAGAAAAGTAGAAATGTATAAGATGCATTCCACAAAGTATAGCCAAGATTTCTTAATATTTTTGAAGAGACCTTAACCCCTTAATGACACAGCCAATTCTGGCCTTCCTGACAGAGCCCAATTTTTAAAATCTGACACGTGACATTTTATGTAAGAATAACTTTTTGATAATTTTACCTATCCATGTAATTCAGAGAATGTTTTCTCATGACACAATGTGCTTTAAGTTTGTAAGAAACTTTGGTCCCAAAAAATTCTTGTTTATTTGTGAAAAATATCAAAATATTGCGAAAAAATTTAAAAACTTGCAATTTCCAAACTTCAAAAAATGTATGTGTGTAAGACAGTTATTACACTCAAAATAGTTTATAACTAGCATCTACCGGATGTCCACTGTAGGTTGGTATCATTTTTTAAATGTCTTTTTTTTTCTTTACGATATTAGGGGTCTTAGAACATTAGTAGTAATTTTTCACATTTTCAAGAAAATTGGCAATATACATTTTTTTAGGGACCAGTCCAGTTCTGATGTGGCTTTGAGGGGCCTACATGTTAGGTACCCCCATAAATGACTTTATTTAACCCCTTCAGGACCCAGGTTTTTTTTTTTTGTGACACGTTCGATTTTCCTTCCTCGCCTTCTGAAAGCCATAACTTTTTATTTTTCCACCTACATAGACACATGAGGGCTTTTAATTTGCGGGACAAGATGTACTTTCTAATGGTGTTATTCACTATACTATAGAATATACTGGGAAACCACAAAAAAATTCCAAGTGGGACAAATTGTGAAAAAAAAACGTATTTTCGCCATGTTTCTGGGTGATTTGCGTTTACGGCGTTCAATCTTGGGTAAATATAATGTATTATCTGTATTCCACAGTTTGATACTCATCCGGCAATAACAAACAAGTATGTTTTCCGTTATTTTTTGGTACCGTAAAAAAAATTCCAAACATTTCTATTTTTGACATTTGCGCCGCGGCCCCAGTTTGTGCGACCAATAACTTTTTTTGTACTAACACCTACGAATGTCAGTGAGGGTGCATTTTTTGCGGGCTGAAGTGTACTTTTTATCGCTAGTATTTTGGAATGCATGCAACTTTTTTGATCATTTTTATTCCATTTTTTGAGTGACGTAAATAAACCAAAAAACGCAATTTTGGCGTTTGGAATTTTTTTTTTCTTCTACGGTGTTCAGCGTACGGATAAATGAGTTTATTTTTATAGATCAGACTTTTTCGGACGCGGCGATAACCAAATATGTGTAACTTTTTTATTATTTTAATGATTTTATTTGTAAAATGGGAAAAGGGGGGTGAGTTGAATCTTTAATTTTTTTTTGTACTTAAAAAACTATTATCTTTTTTTTTTACTTTAACATTGAGTCCCCCTATGGTACTTGACCAATAGGGGGCGCGATTGTTAATACAAACCTAAAGCATTGCAAAAGGCAATGCCTTAGGGTGTACAAAGATGGCGGGTTTCCCCACTTTCCTGTCTGCGGAGGAAGTGGGGCCCAAAACCCGGCCAGGTAAGTGACGGGAGCCTTCACAAGGCTCCCCACCACCATGCCGGTCGTCGGGGTCGGCGTAAACATACTGCGCCGGTGCCCCATGACCGTACCGATCGGTGCGCGGCACCCGATCGGCGTTTATTCAGACGCCGCGGCCATCTTTGCCGCGGGGGTTGATGGGAAAACAGCGCCAGCGGGCGGAGCCACCCGCCGGCGCGGTTACTGCCGGGTGTTAGCGGCGATTTGCCGCTAACACCCGCCCGGCTGTGCGGGGGGGTCGCGAGCGATCCCATGCAAAGCCCCTTAGCGGCCCTGGGACGTACTTATACGCCCAGGGTCGTGAAGGGGTTAAGAAACTACACCCCTTAAAGTATTCCAAACAGTATTTAGGAAGTTTATTAACCCATTAGGTGTGTCACAGAAATTAAAGCAAATTGGATGTAAAATTTCACTTTTTTTTGCAGATTTAAAATTTGTATCCATTATTCATGGGAACACAGTAGATGTGAACAGGGAAATGCAACCTAATATCAATTCCCCCAATTCGATATAGCATATGTGGCCCTAGTGTACTATTTTGCCCAACCACAAGCATCAGAGTAGGAGGAGCACCTACTCGACTTTTCTTTAGGTGCCATTACAGGTTTGCGGACACTCTAAGCTGCTAAAACTTAATAAACAGCCCTAAAAAGGCCCCATACTGGAAACTACAGCCCTTAAGGAATATATCCAGGGTTGTAGTAAGTATATCGACCCCCACAGGTGTTTTACTATTTTTTTTAGCGTTAGGCTATGAAAATAAAAAAATTATTTTTTTCCAACAATCTGCAATTTTAGATTAAAATGTTTAATTTTTTTAAAGGGATGTTAAAAAGGCCAAAAATGGGGGTATTTTGGCCCCTTAAATTTCCCCCGAAGTGCGCCAATTACGGGCCGAAAACGGGCCCCTTCAAATTTTTGGTTTAAATTTCCCCGTTTCATAGGAACAATGGATTACGCCCTCTCCCCCCGGCAAAACCGCCAGGCGGGGAGATAATTGAAAATGTAAATTAAAAAGCGGCGGGAATACGCGCCCTGGCAATTCAAGTCTATGGGCCCGGGGAAGTGCCGGGCCCCCCGGGTCCCGCCCCCCTTTCCCCCCCCCGGTCAAAACGGCGTAATTGCGGGGGGTAATTACGCCCTTTCAAATACACCCCTGTGAACAAGCCTTTCAAGGAAAAATTTTAAAAAAAAAAATTTTTTTTTTTAAAGAATTTTTCTAAGTTCGCCGAAAACCCCATATGCTGTTTGGGGTGCCTGGAAAGGGCCCTACAAGGGGGAGGGGGAGCTATTTGACTTTTTTGGGTCACGTTATGGTTGGTGCCAAAGTTCAAACTCAAAGCCCCCCAAAAAAACAAACAGGTGAAATCTTCCCGAGGTTACCCATCTTGTATTCAATGCCCCTCATGGGGTCTAATTATGTTGTAAAAAGTGCCCCTTTGGGCCCCAGCAGGTTTTTTCCCTCATTTTTTTTAAAAGCATTTGGCCATGAAACCCCGGGGAAGTTTAAGGGAATTTTTTGCCATTGTTTGGGCCCTTTATTTTTTAAGCGTTCGCCTGTTCGGGATAAATAATTAAAATTTAAATTTACATGCGGGGCGGTACAATTTAAAATGAAAAAAATTTTATATAGGTTTTTTTTTTGTTTTTTTTATTTTTTACAAAAAATAGGAAAAAACGTTTATAAAAAAATTGCCCTTTTTATGTTGGCAGTCCCGGGGAAAACCCTAATTTTTTTTTTTTTTGCTGGGGTACCGAGCTGTTAGGGGGGGTTGTTTATTTTTCAGGATGATTTAAAGTTTTTTTTTGTACCATTTATGGGGGGGATATGATGCTTTGGGCGCTTTTTTTTTAAAGTTTTTTTTTAGGGGGTTTTGAAAAAAAATACAGCAATCTTGGGGGTGTTTTTTTTTTTTTTAAAACGGTTACCCTGTGGTAAAATGAAACGTTGCTTTACTCAGTAGGGCCCAAAAACGATTACAGCGATTCCCAATTCCTTTTATATTTTTTAATGTTTTTCTGTTTTTTTCACAATTTAAAAAAACTTTTTTCAAAAAGGGGGAAACACCTTTTTTTCATTTGCCATAGTCGAGAGGCCTTTAACCCTTTTTTTTTTTCTTTTGTACAAAAAGCTGTGTGGTTGGGTTGATTTTTTTTCGGGGGTGATTTGACGTTTTATTTGGTTTTAATTTTTTTGGGGGGGAAAAAAAGCTTTTTGTCGCTTTTAAAACTTTTTTGGGAAAGGGAGGGGGAAGAAAAAAACTGGGAATCCTAGTAGTGTTTTTTTATTTTTAACAGTGCTCCCCGTGGAGTATACATGACAAGTTAATTTTACTCTGTGGGTTGGTACAATTACAGCAATACTTAATTTATACAGGTTTTTTTTTTTAAGTTGATGCGCTTTAAAAATAAAAAAAAAGTGGTTTTATTGCGTAAAACAATATTTATACATCATTATCTTCTGATAGACATAACTTTTTTATTTTTCCGTATACAGCGCTTCTCTTGCGGGATGAACCGATGCTTTAATCGTCACCATTGTCATGTAGTTTTTGATCGCTTTTTATTCCATTTTATGTGCTGCGGGATGAACAAAAACTACAATTCTGTGATTTTTTTTTTTTACGGTGTTCACCATGCAGGTTAATTAATGTGACATATTTATAGGGTGGGTCGTTACACATGCGGCGATACCAAATATGGGTACTTTATTTTTTATCTTTTGTGGGGTATTTGGCATTTGTAAAAGGGAAAAGAGCGGTGTACGTGTTTTTATTTTATGTTTCATTTCTGTGTTTTACTTTTTCATCTTTTTTCCACTTTTCCCCATAGAGGATATGTATCAGTGATCCTCAGATCACTTATACAATAGCGATCAATACAGAGCAGAACTGCTCTGTACTGGTCTCGATGGTAACTGTCAGTCACCATGCCCGGCAATGCCCACAATGCATTGCACGGCATGGTGACGTCACAGACAGACAGAATGGCTTTGTAAAACTTCTGGGCTGTCAGGTATGGAGACAAAAGCCACTCCTTCTGTGTCTCACTTAGCTGTTGCGATCGCTAGATTGCGGCAGCTAAGAGGTTAGTCCCGCTCCCCAACGGAGTAATCAACGTCTGTATAGAGAAAAGCTTTACCCCTCAGAAGTGGAAAAAACTGTCATTCCATTTTAACAGCGCATTTCCAGAAAAGGATGTGGACTTCTGCCCAGTGGATGGCACAGGAACTTGTCCTGCTCATTACATCAGCAGCGGATGCTGGCTCTAATATACACCTTAGGAGCCATGTCTTTAAGTAACTGTATTATCTAGGTAGTTCAACAAATGTCAGTGACCCGGCGGGACACTGCGCAAGATGGCCGCAGCTTAGTAGAGCTCTGCAGACCACCTACTATAAATTGGGGCTAAATAGATAGAAACCTGAGCCTACTGACCCGATCTCAAGAGGTACCGGTGGCGGACACTGTCGGGAGCCGGCGGAGGTGTTTCTGGTGTGTTGGGCGACCGTGCCGAGCTGCGGTAGACCCCGGAGTGCTCTGAAGCTCCGTGGGCGCGTTGGCGGGAGAGGCCATTCCGTGAGGAGGAAGCAAGAGCTGGGCAGTAAGACGCAATGAGAAGACAGCTTGCAACGGAAGAGAGACCTGCACCCCGGCCGTAAGGAAGATCTGCCTGCGGTACACTGCCGGAACCTGAACGCTGGCACTATCTCCTGCAGCGTGACTTAGTGACGCAACAATCCCCTGTTTGGCTGATTGACCAGCCGCAGAGTGACGAGGAGGATCGCAGCCATTAGATAGCGGAGCTGTGAGTAGCCACTTGGCAAGGGGAGAGACTTTTAAGCCTTATATTGGTGGGGTCTGGCTGAAGATCATAGACTCTGTCGCTGTATGCTCTGGAGCTGAGGCTCCATTATTGCATGTTACATCTACTATCCACGTGGAGGCGGCGGCGGCCATCTTGGGCCTTTAGAACTCTCAGAGTTAAGCTGACTAAAGCGAGTGGAGCGGGGCCACGCAAGCTTAAAAGGTGTCCAGGGGCACTAAAAATTTAAAAACATAGTCTAGTCTCACTCTGGAGCCGCTCTAAACACACTAAAGCCACCACAGGGCGGAGAAGCGGAGATTTGGTCTTGGAGGACAGTCTTTATTCTTCTATACCACATACTGCAGGACCCAGTGATACACTTCTTGATCTCCCTCAGTGCCAAGTGACCATAGCAACTTTAGTTACTCCTCCCACTGTGAACCTGCTTGACCCAGGCATAGATCAATCATCAACTACAATTTCTCGGCAGTCTTTATCTGGTCCACCTAAGCACAACAGCAGCAGCCCACAGAGCCCTGATACCTCTATTGAGCTCTCTGGCCCTTTCCCGAGCCTCATGCCACCTAAAACTCCTAAGTCACAACGAACCCCAGGGGTCTCTAAAAAGACCGGGAACACCTCTGGTTATAAACACCACACTTGGTCGGCATCGTCGGAAGTAATGGCGGACCACTCTAATCAGTCCCAGTCACGACAACCATCAGATAGTGGTTGGCGCTCTTCTTCTGAATCATTGCTCGACCCACAAGAGCGAGATATGCCTTCATCTATACCAATGCAGGATTGGAAATCTTACACCGATCATCTGACGACTAAAAATGATTTCAAGGCATTAGTGTTGGAATTAAAAGAGACATTCCGTTCGGAAATTGCAGAAATGAAAGCAGACCTCAAAAGTATAGCAACGAGAGTCGATAATCTAGAAACTGCACATGACGAAACCAGAGGGTTTGTTTCTGATCTTTGCAAACATACCACTTCTCAAACCTATGTTCTGCGTGATATGGCAAGGCACCTAGAAGACCTCGAAAATAGAGGGAGGCGCAATAACCTCAGACTTGGCGGCCTCCCTGAAGCCAAAGAATCTGAAAACTTGAGAAGCACCCTTACTGAGATCTTCAACACAATACTTGGAGAACCTTCCTCTCATAGCATTAAATTTGAAAGGGCCCACAGGGCCTTACGGCCAAAAAATACCACAAATTCTCCAAGAGATGTGATCTGTTGTCTACATGACTACGAGCTAAAAGAATGGATCATGTCGTGTGCTAGAACCAAGGGTCCTTTTGAATACCAAGGCGCTCAAGTTCAACTGTTTCAAGATTTGTCTTGGATCACCCTACAAAAGCGGAGACTCCTAAAGCCTCTACTTGCTGAGTTGAAGAAAAAAGGGATTAAATACAAATGGGGCTTCCCCTTCATGTTGCTGGCATCTAGAGATGGTCGTTCATCAGTGCTAAAAGTGTATGAGGACTTGCCACACTTCTGCTCATCACTGGACATTCCGACGCCGGAGATGCAAGATTGGGACCTTGAGTTGCCCCCACCTGCTCCACCGGCGATGTGGCAAAAGGTTCAGAGACACCGACCGAGGCTTCCCCCGCGACTGGAGTGTGCTCCCCACGAGATTCCGCATCCTCGCCGAAAACTTGACTTTTGCAGGTTTCATTTACTTGCCATTGAAAAGAACACTAGCCTTATTGGCATGTAGCAGCCCCAAATACATCTGATTATTTTTTCATCCCTCCCTCTTGCTTTCCTTTCTACCCCGTTTTCCCACCCCCCCACCCCTTTTTCCTCCCCCCCCTTCCTTTTTTTTATTTTCGCCATCAATCCTTTTTTCCTTTCTCCTTTAATTTTTATCCCCTCCTTATTCAATTATTATTGGCAGCAGGTCGGTCGTGCTTAGTCGTGGATCTCTCTGCTCTGACTCATTTTTCTATTGGTGGCCCTGATAGAGGAAGTTGTCCGCCTCTACATTGCTTGGGCAGCGTTGGTCACTATCTCCCTCACTGGGGGTCTTTTACTCGGTTCAAACACTTAGTTGTATAGTGTTGACCAGGTCAGGGCAGCTCATTGGGGAAACTACTCCTCGAGTAGTTCCCCCTCGTTTATACTACTTAACTGCCCTAATTGTACCCCTGGCACCGGTTTTCTTCTGGTTAAGGGATGCTGGTACTTGTTAGTGTTTTCACTATTCTTATGTTTTCTTCACTTGCATTAGTGTCTATTGTCATGCCCTCCCCTCCCTTTTCTGTGTCCTGTCTAGATAACGCCAAACAACGACTCCGGGACCTCAGGTACTCAATTAGCAGGATTGTATGGTCAACTGTTTGTTATAATGGCTAAGTTGATGTCTTTGAATGTAAAGGGTATTAACTCTAATGTTAAAAGGTGGTTACTTCTGTCTGAAATGCGTGTCGCTCAGGCAGAAATAGTGTTTCTTCAAGAAACACACTTTAACAAAGAGGGCAATTTTGCCTTTGCTAAGAATCTTGCCTTTATCCTCCCAAGCTAAGAAAAAGGCAGGCGTGGCAATTCTACTTTCTAGGTCATGCCCTTTTCAGGTCACAGATACTCAGATAGATGATCAGGGACGTTTTATTATTCTCACGGGAAACTATAAAGGTGTTACTTTAACATTATGTAATATTTATGCACCCAACCAATCCCAAACTAAGTTCTTAAAACAAGCCCTCTTAAATTAAAAAATTTCCCCTTTACTTTATGCGGTGGGAGGAGACTTTAATGTGGCGTTCCTGGGGTGAGGGACAACTAGTGTAACTAGACCGAAAAGCAGACCAGACTGCTCCTTTAAGAGAATTTAGGCAGCGGTCAGGGGCCCCTTTTGTTTGATTTGTGGAGGATAGCTACCCCAGGAAACAATCAATCTTTTTTTTTGCCCATGGTAACACCCCGGGAAATTGATTTTTTCTTTGGCAATGGGGCCGGTTTGGGAGGATGGGGGAGGCAGGGGTGGGGCAGATCACCTGGTCAGACCACCCCCCCTATTTCAAAACTTAAGGCGGACAATCCCCAATACAAAAACTGTCAGGGCCTTGAACGAGTTTAAATTTAAAAAACCCCCAAATACAGGGAGGAAATCGGGCCCCAAAATTTTGGGAGAATATTTTTCTTTTAACAAAGGGGCATCTCCCCCCCTCTCACCCTTTGGGGAAGCTAAAAAATCCGTCAAAGGGGTTTTTGCTTTTCCCATGGGCTCGGGGATTAAAAGGGACGCTAGCTCAGAGCGAGAATCTCGGCTGAAAGGGATCCCTAAAACTGCATTTCCATCATCCGTCCCAAAAACTGTGCGGGAAAATAGTAAACCTTGGGCACAATTGAAAACCCTGGCTATAGGCAAAAATGGAGAAAAGCTAGTGTATTTACGGGGGGGGAAAATACTATGAAGGGGGAAAAAAGGGCCCCCACCCCTGGGTAGAATTGAGGGGGGACACGTCCAGTAGAACACCATATGCATTGCGGACAGAAGGAACATGTGCATAACCCACAGGTGATAAACCCCGTAAATTTTTTTAAAAAACTTCTCTAATTAACTCGTCCCGGGTTCTCTTTTGAAAGGGTTCGGGCACTAGATCTCAGGGGCATAGGTCAATCTTAAAATCATGCGGCTCCAGCCTCTCTACTGAAGCTTGGAAACTTAAGCTCCTATATAATGGAGGAGTTGGGAAACACTTTTTAAATCCATGCCCCCAAGGCAAGGGGCCCCGGACCAGTGGTCTACCCATCTTTAATTCAGGGCTTTAGTCCAAATTTATCACCCGTATCTGTCAAAACTTTATAAAAATATTGATGGGGAAAGGGGGGGGAGTTGTCCTCTACCTTTTTGCATTCCTATATCGCCCTTTTACCTAAGCCAAACAAAGATCCTATGGATGTCTCCAGCTACAGACCCATAGCACTACTCAATGCGGACTCAAAACTCTTCACCAAATTATTAGCTAATAGACTCTCTTTACTCTTACCAGCACTCATTCATAAGGACCAGGTGGGCTTTATTCTGAATCGCCAGGGGGGAGATAATACAGGGGGTTATGGTGTATTAAAAAAATCCAATCAATCAGCCTTAGTACTAAGCCTTGATGCCGAGAAGGCGTTTGACCGCATCGGTTGGACCTACATGTTCGCAGTGTTACAAACTTTTGGAATTGGCGGCCCTTATCTCCAGGCGCTGAGAGCCTTATATTCTACACCTACGGCGACCATTCGCTTGCCACACAACATGTCCCCAGTGATCTCCATTCTGAATGGCACTAGACAGGGGTGTCCTCTCTCGCCCTTGATTTTTGCCTTATGTGTGGAACCTCTTGCCTCCGCTGTCCGCCTTAACCCGAACATTCGTGGGGTTTCTCTGCGGGAGAGGGAATTTAAGTTGTCTCTCTTCGCGGATGATATCTTACTGACCTTAACATCACCACACATGTCTCTTCCTAGCTTACATAGATTGCTTAGTGAGTTCTGCATCATCTCCGGCTATAAAATCAACACTGCAAAAACAGAAGCACTGCCAATAAATATGCCTCAGCAGGCGGTAGACTCTCTGAAGGCCAACTTTCCCTATAACTGGAAAAACCTCATTATCAAATATTTGGGGGTACATTTAACGCCGGGCCTACACGTCCTTATAAAAGACATAACTTCCCCGTAGTATTCCAAGAAATCAACAGACCAGGCCAAGTTTGGATGGCAACCACTATCGCTATATTGGCGCAACTCAGCATTTAAAATGTCTCTACTGCCCAAATTATTATATCTCTTTGAAACGTTACCAGTGAGGGTGCCAATGAGAGACCTGAAACTTCTCCAATCGGCGATGCTCAGGTTTATATGGGCTAATAAGAGACATAGAATCAAACAAAGTGTGTTAACAACTGGGAAACGAAACGGTGGTCTTGCGGTACCGGACCTACCTAGGTATTACTGGGCATCCCAACTATGTCGAATTCCGGCCTGGTCTTCTCTTTATGCCTATTCGGTATGGTTTGAAATTGAGAAGTTATGGCTAGCGCCTATACACCCTAACTCTTTCCTGTGGGCCACCTCACATGTTACAGTAGATAGGCGGGTGCAAGGCCCAAAGGCTCCACAAGAAATATGGCTCCCAAATGCGCAAGAAAATTTTGGGATTATGTTTTTTCCCCTCATGGGCCCCCATAAACTATTTTTTTAACCATCTTTCCCCGGAAGGATTGGGGGGTTCAAACCATGGGGTGGGGGGCAACAAGGTTTTTTTTCCCCGTTTTTGCGATACCCCGAGATCATAAACTAACCCCTTTAAAACCCCCTTTTCAAGTGCTTCAGACAGAGCATGAATTCCTCCCAGTTGCTATTTTATTTTACTGTCAAAATTAGCCCACAACATGAAAATTATTTCCCCAAAAGGGAGGGTTTCGGCCCCCCCCCAGTTCAAAATTTAAAAAGCGGGGTTTAAAAACCTCGCCCCTCTAGGGGTTAAATTAATCAGGAATAAAAAGTTTATTTTTGTTGAACCCCTTTCCAGATGACCACCAAAGCACACGTATAGGGTCAAAATTGGAAGAAAATGCGGGGTAGAAAAAACTCACGGGGAAATTTGGGGACCTTTTTTGGGGAAAAAGGGGCCTTAAACAAACCCCCCAGGGGTTACAACCTACAAAGAAAAACATATATAAAATTTTAAATGGGGCTGGTACCATACTTTTTCTTTAACCAAATTTAAAAACCCAAATCCCTGGACAGATGCTGGGGGGTGTGGAAGGGGAAAAGGGGGGCCTTACTCCCCACTTTTTTTTTGGGAATGAAAATTCGATTCAAAATTTTTTGGGATACCCGGTTGGGAAAGGGTTTTTTAATGTTTTGCTAGGTTTCCCTTAATCCCAAAGGGGGACCCAATATGTTTTTTTTTTAAATTTATTCCCCCAATCAGGGCCCCCCCAAAAGGGTTTGTTAACAAATTTCCCCAATCCCTTTTTCTCCGGAAAGCTCGTGCCTATTTTTTCCGGCTAAACTGGAAAAGCAAAGGGAAACCGACCCTCCCTGAAAAAAATAAGCCCGATTGAAGATATTGGAAATAGTCCTTTGGTTTTTCGTTTACAAAAAAAACTCGTTTTGTTCGCTAAAAATTTTTGGTCCCCCTTTGGGATTTCAATTTTTTTCCACTAAGGATATTTTTGATATTTTTCCCGGAGGTAGAGGTGGTCCTGAGGACCCCCCTTTGTAGGCTTATCTTATTTTCCCCCCCCTCCCTGTTTTCTCCTGTCTTGTCTGTTAATTTAGTTCAATAAAGAAAGGGTTTTTCAAAAGTGTATCAGGATTGTTTCCGCTTTTTAAATTTTTTAATAAAGGTAAAAGGGGCCAATTTTCAAAAAAATTTTACCGGTTTTTATTCCCCAAATTATTGAAAAATGCTTTTTTTTTAAATTTAAGTTTCTAAAAAAAATTAACTTAAAAAAAAAAAAATGTCAGTGACCCCTTCGGCTATGCAATGTAATTAGGAGCACCAAGTGGCTGCTTTGGAAACCAAGACCTAACCAATGTCACCAGGCCTGCCATGGCTAAGTGGCTAATAAAGCACAGCCTTGTTACTGACAAGCAATACTGCTTTGGTATGGGGAGTATTAGATTAGTATAAGTGATCGAAATCAATTAATAAAGGGTTTTCTCATCTCAAAGTTCATAGGATGCAGAAGAAAAAGCTGCGGGCTCTGTCACTTCCGGGTAAACGTCTGTAATTACAATGAGCCTTGATTCAAAACCTCTTTTATCTCAAAATTAAAAAAATTTACCTTCCGAGGTCCCAGAAGCTTAGCAAATGAAACAGTAGAGTAATAATCTTTTTGTCGAAAATAAATAACACACAAGCTCTCACTGCGGCCACAACCTATGTGAGGACATCACTCCCTGCCATCACAAGAACAAACAGCAGGGGAGAGTAAACGGGTGGGTCATTTGGGGGAACCAAGAGCACAGAAGGGATAAAACACTTGTACCCTTAACAAAAAAAGATGAAAACACAAATTTTTTTGGAAAAGTCTTCATTTAGTGTTCCCTACATTTTGAAAGCTATTCTTTGTAGCGAGACAACCCCTTTAAGTTCCTAGTGAAACTAACAAAGTAAATAAATTCTAATGAAGACATTTTTAGTAAATAAAAATGTTAAAAATGCACACCTATGGTACAGCTGTAATCATACCAACCAATATAATAAAGTAAACATGCTATTTCATCTGTATGGTAAATCACAAAAAATGCAAAAAATGTCAGAATTGCTTTTTTTTTCCCCTCCAGAAACACAAAAAAGTTAATCAATAATTTATATGTACCCCCAAAATGTTTCTGTTAAAAAAAATGATTCGTTCTAGGTAAAACAAGCTTCCACATGTCTACATCTATATAGAAAAAAAATAGTGTTCTTAAAATGTGCCAAAATACAAACCATGGGGCAGATTTATTAATACCATCTACTACTTAGACTCTACGGTCTTAAAGAGGTTTTGCCAGTTGCACTTGTTCTACAGCAGTGACTGATATTTCAGCTTTGCCATTCCTAGCTGAGCCTGTTAGAGAGACCTAGGGACTGGAGGGGTTTTGACAGCAGGGCAGAATGTTTCCGAGCTCTTAAAGGTTAAATTTTTTTCCCAAAAAGAAAGATAGAAAGCCCCCAACCGACCAGACTCTAAGCAACAGAGTTTTTCAAAACTAAGGAGGATTTTGTAAAAAAGCAGGGGATAAAACGCTTCAAGTTTTTTAAATAAGCAAAATCAAAAAGCAATGATTTTGGAATAGTTTTTATTTACCATTGTCTACATGTTCAAAGCTAAATCAATGTGGTGAGAAGACCCCTTTAATGCCAAAACAGAATCTGTTCTAAATGGGTTAAGGACTGGCTAAGGATTTGAGTCTTCTCCCTTTTTTGGAGTGGGGGATCAGGGGGGAGTATTTCATAAACGGAAGCTATTATACAAGTTTCATGACATTTTTAGTTTCAAAATTTAAAGAAAAAAATCTTTATTGACCAGCTCAATAACAAAACACCTCACAATTTTTTTAACCAAAAACAACCCCATAAGTCATGGCAACATTTTTTTGTCTCCACTAGAATTATCATTGTATTAAATCCAATATAGAAGGAAAATATAAAAATCTACATATTCTGCATCCCAATGCAGGTGATATGTTCTAGAACTATTTGATTAATAAATGAGAAGGAACAAATTTTTAAACTTTGCTGACACAGGGGGGCTGCAACATAAAACAGGCCTAGCTGTCCCGGTAATTTTGCAGAATCATACTACCTACACCTAAGAGAGTAAAGCAAGTAATTCTGCAGCGGCAGACTAGTGTATGACTGATGGCTGCACTTTCTGGAGCTGTCAATTTGTCATCCCTCACAAGCTATAATTCCACATTGAAGAAACAAGAGAAAAAAATCTATTTTCAGAATGACTGCATCAAGCAGCTACTCCAAGCAACATGAAATAGCTTTTCTTTTCTCTGGATGTGAAAGCTAGGCTTTCACCCCACAAATCATAGCACATAAGTAAATTGCATTGATTTACTTCCTCCACAAGGAACCGTTCTCTCTGAGGGATTCACTTAGGTAGGAACAACCTTGAAATACCAATCAGAAGATGCTAATAAAAAACAGATTTATGAGGTGTTTAGGTGTAACACACAAATTACAGAGCAGTGCGGCACAAGAACATACACATCTGCGTAATACGGCGGACTACCTGCTAGGACGGCATTTTCTGAAAATTCAGGGAAGGAACCTTGAAAAATAATTTTAAAAAATTTCTTTAATTTGCCAAAGGAAAAAATTTTGTCAAAATTTAAAAAAACCACAAAGCCAATTTTCTAGCATTAAAAAGTTGGAAATGTTAATGCAAGACCATTTTGTGCAAAAAATGTATGCACATAGCATGTTCTTTAAAATAAGGTGAGGCCTCCTGTGGCCTGGAAGATTTACAATCATTTATACTAGTCACTGAATGAAATATAAGAAAAAAGGTTTTTTTCACTATAAGCTGTGGATAAGACGTGAACATGTGCCTTGCCGGGTTTTCACAGCAGATGAAACGGATACCAAAAGCTGAAAGGGCCTGGGCAAAATGATGATTTTTGGACCTTTGACCAATTTTTTTTTGCGCATAAGAATATTCTAGCGCAGAAAACAACAATACGAGGGCTTTAAAAGTGTGATTTACCTGTACCAGCAGTAATGTACCAGGAATTGCCGTACTGAAGAGCTAATAGATCCTTTAGCTTCGAACGTTCTAAGTGTTGGCCCCGCCTTCCTACACACCCCCAAAGAACAGGGCTGCATTACAAAGTGCCGCGAGCGCTATTAAATGCGCTTAATGCTGGCGTGCGGGCGATTTAAAAATCTAGCGAATGGGGCTGAAAAGACGCCAGACTTCTATCATACAGGTCGTCCTTGGTTTTTGCCTCTCGAGCCTTCCCTTTAAAGAAGTGCGCTGTGGGATTACTGTGGCATATATAATCATACGCGAGTCCGCAGTGGCATTGGTATAGCAATTGAAGCGGTTGCAATCAGTTGTGTGGTGATGTAGCGCAAAGGACGTCCACTTTTCAATTTCCTTTCTGTGATCTCCAGGTTTTGTCTGCTACAACCCTGCCTGATGTGACACTAATCTCAGTGGCCACCCTTCCATCTGAGAGAGCAAGGGGTATGGTCTCGTACAGCGACGTGTGCTGATTGATACAACTGTAAAATGTTTTGTTCCTTGGTCTCATGATGATCATAAATGTTGAACAGCAATGTAAAAGGATGGACCTGTTTTAATATCCCAATTCAAATTGATTCCCTAAATGGTAGATTGGGCGACTCATGGGAAAAAAGCCTGAAGTGAATTTTGTCCCCATAAAGCTCCTGTTGTTAGAGGATCCAGCAAGTTTGCAAAAAAATACAGAAACACTCGAAACATTTGGACATGGGTGCATTTCTAGAAAGATTACGAATTGGTCCCTCATAAATTCAGTTTTTCAAAAAGTCAAGAAATTTTAGATTCATCACGAAATTTCAAGAAATTTTATGTTCATCCTAAAATTTCAACCAAAAGCCAAATAACCCTGTTTGAGGATAAAAAGTAAGAACGTGTGCAATTTGGGCCTACAGTAACGAAACTTCATATTGTGGTCCATACAAGAGCCCTTTATTGCATCTAAGGAATACGTTCAGAAGTGAGTAGTTGATGGGTTAACAGATCCTAATCCGGATTTATTTGTTTTCTCTAAGGGCACGGGTTTATGTCAGGCCGTTTTTTTTATCGAGAGGGTTTTGGCCGGTTTTTTGAGCATACCGACTAAAAGACCGGTCCGCAAACTAGCTACAGACAGTGGGGGCTCTACGGAAACACCATGCTGCAGTCCCCCCCACTTGCCAACGGGTTTTCCGGGCACCGACGGGCCACCCAAAAACACATTCGTACATACAGCGTGCAAGTGGAATGTGAAGGGGGAAGGTCTTTTTCCTTTCACCGCTTGCATCGAGCGGAGAAAGCCGTCCCCTCTCTGCCGTCGGCGCGTGGAGGATGGGCCCGCAAAAACAGGACAAAAAAACGTGTGGTCGGGATTAAACGTCCGGAATTTGTCCATTGCCGGGAAAACGGCCCCTAACCCTATCCCTTACCATAACCTTAAGTTTGGGTTACAGTTAGGCTTTTTATGGGTAATTTTACTGTTTGCAAAAAAACCCCAGTTCAGGGGCGTTTCCTTGGAGGCGCCCACATCGGGGCCCAAAAATTAACTTTGGGGTTAAGGGTACGGTAACACCTATTTTATAATAACAGAAAATTAAGCAATAAGTAATTGCCCTTTTTTAAGCTTTAAATTTCCCTTAAAAACCCTAAAAAGAAAAGGGTTTTTACAGATCTTAATTTAAAGCTGCTGCAGGCAAGGCCTATGATAGCAACAGTGACTTGTTTTTAACAAAAGTTAAAGCACCCTGTCCATCGTTTTCCAAAACCCCATACAAAAATTTTTTTTATAACAAATTCCAAACCTATTATTTTCCTTGCTACTTTTTTGATGGGGTCACTATATTTTAAAGCTACAGTGCCCCTACAGGAAGGGTAAAGTAGCCCGAGACACGCCCCCCTCCCTTTCATCTTTGGGGTTAAGCGGGGCTGTTTCCTCTCCCCCCCCGCAGCTCTGCCTCTTCCAAAGGGTTTGCTGTGAAAAACCCAACAAAATTTTTTCACGGGAAATAGCAAGAAGTCAAAGCATTTGGGACTAAATTTCTACTACCGCACGCATTACCCACAGGGGGGCCACATTACCTTTTGGGTTTTTGGGCTGTTAAAGGGCCCTTTAAAGGGGGGAATGGCTAGGGTGTTTTTGGAAAAAGGGCTTTTCAGAGGGGAAAAAAAGGGCTGAAAAGTAGTGAAAGGGGT
>JAODAL010046084.1:0-31296 GCA_025379985.1 Phyllomedusa bahiana | reverse complement strand
CATTTCCAAGGCCAAAAGCCGGGAAAATGGGGGAACATTCGGGGTTTTTGGCTTTGGAGGGTTTGGGGTTTAAAAGTTTTTTCTTCTGCCCCAAAAACCCTTGGAAGACAGAAGGCGGGGTTTGCTAGATTTGGCCGGGGGCACGGCGTGCAGGTCGTCAAACGGGGCGGAAGGAAAAAAGGGGAAAGCAGGGGTCTTGGGGGGTGTGGGGGTTTACTGGGCGATGGGGGAGGTTTGAAGCGGAGGCTGATCCCTGATCATGCCCTTCTGAAAGACATGGGCAGCTGGGGAAAAACGTTTGGTTGGGGCGGGGGAGAAGGAGGCGGAGCCCAGAGGGGGGGGGGGACTTGGTTGGGGCCCCGGGCCGGGTTTGGGCCCTTTTTTTGGGCCCCAAGTGTTCCCTCCATTTCATCTAAATGCATTCGTTTGATGGGGATTTAAAAAGTTGGTGGGGGTTTTAAACCCATTTAAGGTTCTTTGCCCTCTACTTTTTCGCCCTACGGAAAAGGCGGATATGACATGCGGGGTGAATCAGAGGCTTGCTCAAAAAAGGGCCCCGGGGCTTAAAGAGGTCCGGCCCCTTTTTGGGAGGGCGAAAAGCGAGGAGGGGTTTGCCCCTGCCCGTGGCTGGCGGGAACAATCACGGACTTCTGGGGACCCCCCCTCTCCCTTTTTGTGGGGGGGCCCCCGTTTTGAACCCAACCCCATGTCTTACCCTGGGCCACTGTTTAAGGGGGTTTGAAAAGAAAATTTTTCTGCAAAAAGACCAGGTTTGGATCCGCAATGTCGTCTTTATCTTTTTCATCAAAAACACAGGTGACTTGGTGTCCTACTTTCGGGCTTTCCCAGAAGCTGCGGGCTACAAGAAAGGGGCACGGGAAAAGGCTTTCCCGGGCCCCGCCCGGGTTTTTTGGGGCCGATTGCCCGGGTTTCCCCTTAAACCCCCTCTGATGGCTCAGTAACGGGGTTTTTTGTCAGAGCAGAGAAAATAAACCTTTTTTGGCCTCTTGCTTTTAACATGCCTTCTGCCCCCAAACCCTTTGCTTTTGGTATAAAAAGGGGTCTTCAGACAATGGATTACCCAAAAGTGGGGGGGTAAACGATTTTAAACTTTTGGGGCTGTTTAAATGTTGGACGGAGGGTGAAAATTGATGACGAAAATTTGGGCCCGTGACTGCGAGGACGGGGAGGTAAGACTGTTTGATGCGGGTTTGCTTTAAAACCATGAAGGACAGATTGGCGACGATGTTCTTTACTTAAAATTCCCACGGGGCCCCTGACCCAGCGAGGGACACCCTGACGGCCCTTTAAACCCAAAACCGATCCCTGGCATGCGTGTTGGGGGGGGGCCCCGCACTGGAAGGAGCACCTTCTCTGGGAAACCCCTACCCCATGTGCTACCCCCCCCTTTGCTGCTTACCACCTGCATTTTGCTCCATGTTCCCGAAATATAAAAAATTTTAGGAAAGGGAGGAAGAGTTTTGGAAAATCCCCCCTTATTAAAAGACGGCAAATCACAGCCCATTCCAAATCCCTCTAATTTAAAAAAAAAATTTTTGGGTTCAAAAATTTAAATGCTAGGTTTCATAACAAATCTGGGCTGCGGGAAAAGGGCCCAAAAAACACGTAACTGTTTTGTTTTGGTTTAATAAACGGGATTTTTTTTACCTTTTTTCCCCCCGTGGGGAAAATAGAATTGCTGTTTTTAAAATTTACGTAATGCTGTGCAATGAACAGGGGCGGGGGGGCCAAAAGTCCAAAAACACGTAATTTTTATGTTTTGGTTTTAATAAAAAAGGTATTTTTTTTTAAACCCTTTTAATTCACCTGTGGGAATATGAATTGTGTTTTAAATTTACGTGGGTGCTTTGGGGGTCAATTTAAAAAGTGCTTGTTTTGCAAAAAAATCAAAAAAAAACTAACTGTTATGTTTTGGAAAAATAAAAGGTATTTTTTGCAAACCCTTTTAATTCCCCCCTGTGGTGAATATAAAAATTTTCCTTTTTTTAAAGGGTTTACTTAAAGACTGCTTTAATGAACGTGCTGGGTGCGCAAAAGGGCCAAAAAAAACTAACTGTTTATGTTTTTGTACGATCCCCGGTATTTTTTTGGCCCAAAAAACAACCTGTGCGACTACAAATTGGGTGGATTGTAAAAAAACTGCCCAAAGGGGGATATATCAACAGTCACAGGTGTAATGGGTAAAAAAATTGGAAAAAGAACACCTATCTTTAAAAAGTAATGATAATAAAAGTGGGGTTTTGCACCTAAAACAGAGACCTCAGTTACTAGGAAAAGATGTTTATCCAATATTAAATTTTGGCCCGCCCCAAAATTTCCCGGAAAAATTTTAAAACCCAAAACTGTTAATAAAAAAATATTCCAAATACAATGTTACAACCCAAGTCTTTTGGGGAACTTTATCCCGTGTTTTTTATAGATAGAGCTTTTCTGTTTGCCCCGGGCCCCCCCCCCCCCCCCCCACCCCCAAAAATTTAAGCGGTAGATCTGCTTTAAAATTCTTTGCTAACTACATAAAAAAAGTTTTTAAAACTCTAATCTAACTAAAAATTTGGGAAAGGTCACAGCTAATAGTAGAGGTTTTCTTTTGTGCAGAAATAGACTAATTTCGCTGAGCTGTTTTTGGGCCCCAAAGGGAGAGCGGGGAGGGGCCAAACCCTATGAGACGCTGAGAAACTGAGGCTGAAACAGGAAACGCTGTTTTAAGTAAAACGAGGTTTATGTATTTTTTTCCCGCCAATCGCAACCATAAACATCCCCGTCATGAAGTCGAAAACAATCTCACCCCCCCCCCCCCCCCCCGCTTATTCTGTAAATTTTTTTGCTGGCCGCCCCAAAAAAAAACGGGAACGCCGAAAAAGGCGCGATTTTAAAATAGATGATGCAAAATTTTAAAACCTTAATTATCGATATCGGGAATTTATCACCATAAAAACCTTCCCGATTTCAACTTTGTCGATAAAAATCTTCAACACAGTGATGAGGGCAAAGTCATTAGAAAAGGAGATGCTACTCGGTATGGTTAATGGTTAGAGGAGTTTTTTCGTTTGAACTGTTCGGGCTCTTCAGTTAATTCTCTCAAATTGAGTTTAAACCGGGCGGTTCCCTCCAGGAGGCGTGTCTCCCTCACTGAAGAACTGTGCCCTCTTTTTGTATGAAGTAGGGATGCAGAAGGTTTTTGGGATAAAACAGCTCTGTTGTCCTGCAAGCTTCTTATTCTCAGCCTTCAAGCTTCACAAGCCCCAAAGCACCTGTTATACTTTAGTTTTACATACAAATTACATAAAAGCCACAGCTTTTACCCTGTTCTGGGGTTTTTCCCCCAAAAAATTGTACGACAACAGCAGAGACCTTTACTAAATTACAAGGACAAATGCAGCTTCAAGTAAGATCTCGCTTGCTGTATGAATTGAGTGAAAATAAGGGGAAAGAAGCAATCATTTGAGAAAAGCCCCTGCTCATTCAACTAACTTGGCGGGGCAGGTGTGGAGAGCTTGCTCTTAAATGAAGGGGTTTGGATTTTCTTCCCACAGAGAAATTCCCCCCCCCCCCCCCCTAAATTCTACAATATGTAGGAGACCTAAAGTATATTTTCCAATCTCTAAATTATATAATAAATAATAATAATAAAAAATAAAATTAAATTTTTATATAAAAAATATATATATATAACACACATACAACCCCCCCTATATCAGTCTATCCCCAGATTATTGCTTGTTCCATATGTGGGAAGTGCGGGGTTGACTGCGAGGATGGGCACTATATAGGGGAGTTTTGTTTTGTGTATATAAAAAATTTAAGATGTCTACACATTATTTTCTTTTCTTTTACATATTGTAAAATTTTAAAAAAAGAGAAAAAAAAACTATGATGGGGCTTAAAACCCAACGTCTCTCTTGCAGAGGGAATCACTAAACATTACACACACATACAGCTTGTACAAACATGGTGAACCCTTATGTTGACACTACAGATGGACGTCATAAAAGGGGGCTTGCATTAGATCTGGGGAACAAATGCCCTCTTTTCAAAGTAGCACTTAAGACCGGATCGTGAGGGGTGAAACAACCTCTTGGCAAAACCCTTTTTAACGGGAATAATTGGGCCCCAATCATCACCCTAGAGCCCAGACCCGGGGGTTTTTCTATCGTTTTAACAGCTCCAGGACGGGGGGCCCCTTTTCCGCTAGTTTTCCTGCAAATCGCGCCTGATTTTGTCGGGGGGCCGGCGCGCTCATACATCTAAGTAAAGTCCGCCCACCCCGCCAGGGTGAGGGGCAGGGGGGACTGAGGCTAGTGCGGGCTGCGCCAAATATTCGCCGCCGAGGGGTGGGTCATACATTCGGGGGAAAAATCCGCCTCGCCGTGTGGGGGGCAGTGTTTTAATGTAAAAATACCAAAAAAAAAAAAAAAATCACTTTCCAAAAATCTAGAATACAAGAAAACGGGTATTTGGAAAAACCGGAAAAAAACAGTAATTAAATTTTTGAAAGCTATTCTCATTGGGCGGCAGAAACTGGCCAATCAAAATAAGCGACAGTGAACCATTAAAACCTATGGGAACTTTTTACCAATCAAAATCAAGGCGGGATAGTTCAAAAATACATAAAAATCAAAAAAGAAAAAAAGAGTGATTGGTGAGCAGCGGGGCTTGGCTAGCTCACCCAAACAGAATAGGGGCGACAAAAACCCATTTATAGCCTATGGAAAGTTTGAAAACCCAAACAAAACAAAGGGGGGAAGTTCAAAATACATAAAAATGCAGAAAAAGGATTGGGTGAGCTACGGGGCTTGGGTACCCACCAAACAGAATAGGAGGACAGGACCCTTATTTCCATGGGAACTTTGACCAAACAAATAGGAGCGCGAGCCCCTTAAAACCTTTTGGGAACTATTTACCAAACAGAAAAAAAGGGGGGACGTTTTAAAATACAGTAAAAAAGGGAAAAGAGTGATTGGTGAGCTGCGGGGGGTTTGGGTACTCGGCCAATTTAGACGCGGCTACTTTTCCCATTTTTAAATTTGGAGAGTTCGGGGCCCGAAATCTCGGGCGCTCCAACGCTGTCGGATGAAGTATTAATAAAAAAATCATTGGGTTTAAATGTAAAACATTATCAGATAAAGAGCAAAACCTTTTTAAAAATAAATCTGTTAAAACCCCCCAAAAAAGCATTTGTCGCCGAAGGCGCACATAGGGATTGCAATAAGATACTTGCCGGGGAATACAGTAATTCAAAAAGGGGTTTTAAGGGTCTTCGAATTTGGGCCCCATAAAACCCCCAATCAGAATAGGGGCGACGTGGCCCATTATATTATGGAGGGGTTTTGACCAATCAGAATAGGGCGCAAAGGGGCCCATTCTAACCAAAGGAGATAAATTGACCAATCAAGGAATATTTTTTCACTTAATAAAAAGGATTTTTTTTCATAAAATCCCCGCCCCCACCACCCCTGAGGGGCCGAGATTGCCCTTTGGGGCCCTATCTCCATAGACACAAAAAATTTTTTTGGGGGAAGTAGCTCGCACTCTGATTGGCTGGGATAGCCAAGCCCCCGCTAGCTCAGCCAAAACAGCCCCTTTTCTGTTTTTTCCGTTTTTTGAACTTTTCCCGCCCTTGATTTTGAAATTTGGGTTTTAAAAATTTTAATTTGCTTTAAATGGGGCTTTGTCGCAAACCCTATTCCCCGATGGGCCGAGATAGCCAACCCCGCCCAGCTCAGCCCAAACAGCTCTTTTTCCCCAAATTTTTTCTGTATTTTGAACTGTCCCCACCCGTTTATTCTGATTGGTCCCAAAAGTTTTTCCATAGGGTTTTAATGGGTTCACGTCGCTCCCATTCTTTTTTAAATTTGGCCCGGTTTTTTTTGGCCCCACCAAAAGAATAGCCTTTTTTAGAAATTTGGAAATTAAATGTATTTCCGCAAATTTTCCCAAAATCCGATTTCTTTATTTTTCTTTGATTTGGAAAGGGATTTTTTTTAAAATTCAGCCCCTTTTCTGACACTGTTTTTTTCCCCCTTTATAAAGGGGATATTTTTTGGATATAATCCTGCTGACGGGGCGGAGCCCCAATTTCCCGTCGGATCTTCTGTAATGCTTCCTGCTGTTCCGTTCTTCTTTTACTTCGCCCCGGCCCGGAAAGGGTTTTTTCCAAAATCAACCCGGTCTGCCTGTCGGAAACCCGGCCCGGGGCGCTGTACTGCGCCCCGCTTTTCCCACCGCCATCGTCATGCCCGGGGGTATACGAGCGCGGGGCGCCCCCCCCCCGGGAAAGCCTTTCCCCGCGCCCACACCGGCCCCCCTTTCCCCCCCCCCTTCATGTGGGGGGCAGCTAAATTGGGGAACCCTTCGCCTAACATGAATCCCCGCTTTTGACCCCCGGGGGGGGATTCGGCTGGGAGGGCAGTTTAACCCCAAAAAAAAAGGCGAAAACCCATCATTTCATGGCCCAGAGTTGTGCAGGGGGGCCAATTTTCCAGCGCAGGGGCGTGGCCGGGCGTTTCCTGTCTAGGGGCGTACCCCAACAGGCTGAATGAAATATCAGCCAGCCAATCACAGTGAAGGGGGCGTGTCTAGGGGGGTGGGAAACGTCCAGGGGGCTGGTCCGACCAGCAACAGCAGAAAAAGAACATAGATTTACAGAAAAGCTTATATCTGCTAAACCAAGTGACAGAGGTAATGCAACCCAATTACAAAAGTGCTTATTTTTACTGTCCCCATAATCTGAGACATGATGTTTTTAACGATAAAACCCCTTTAATGGTTAAAGGAAATGGGGAAACCAAAGGCCTGTTGGTTGGAGACCATTAAGAATGAGACAGAATTGAGTGTCAAGCAACTGAAAGAGGCTGTGGAAAACAGGGAAGCATTGAGAGAACTTTCCTACAGATTATCCAATGGTCAGACATGGAGAGAACTGGTCTACAGAGTATTCAAGGTTCAGACATGGTGAGAGCTGGTCTACAGAATATCCAATGGTCAGACATGGAGAGAATTTTCCTACAGAGTATCCAAGGGTGAGAACTGGCCTACAGAGTATCCAAAGGTCAGACATGTTGAGAACTAGCCTACAGAGTATCTAATGGTCAGACATGGTGAGAACTGGTCTACAGAGTATCCATGGGTCAGACATGGTGAGAACTGGCATACAGAGTATCCAATGGTCAGTCATGGTGAGTGGTCTACAGGGTATCCAAGGGTCAGAAACAGTGGGAATGGGTCTATAGAGAATCCAAGGGTCAGACATGGTGAAAACTGGCCTACAGAGTTTGGTACAACTGTCCACCCTTACTTATTTGTAAAGTCAATACATTATCATGACATGCTTGCAAAGCTCTTAAAAGTCAGGAATCCAAAACATTGTCACTGTGTTGCCAAATATAGACACCAAGCATAAACAACTGTAGACAGAGTATTGCAAAATCATATTATTTTCCAAGCTGGAGCATCTCATCTCAGAATATCTTTAACCAATAAGACAGATAAAGACAAAAACATTTGGATGTCTACACCTTTGTGCTGTCCTCTGATGGAGTTAAAGGGATTGCCTCACTACATGCTTTCAGGGGCATCTTGAGCTTGCTCTGTGTCTTACAGCTTTAAATTCAGGGGCGTTTCTCTCCTTCCAGTGGGCGTGTCTTCCCTCACTGAAGACTGGTGACATCATCATTCTGTGTGAGCAGTGGGAGGGAGTGGATGTTAACGCTCTACAGACCTCCTGCAATGGTCAGTTCTCATGCCTGGAGAGCTGTTACTTCCCTCCACAAGCTCCTTGTAACCAAAACAACCACATTGGTGTAAACAGTTATACATTCAACCTGAACTGATTAAACAAATGTGAGAAATGCACTCTGTGTTACATGGGTATGTTATATCTGGCAGATAAAGAGTAATTCCCCAGATTCTTCACACAGAGCTGTCACTGTGAAAGGAGCACAGAGAGCTCAGGCATCCATTATTACACAGCTTAAAGAGAGGGAAAGACAATGAGAACATAGACACAGTCAGCACAGAAAACCACTTTCAGTTTCGTTCTCACATAACTCAGAGAGAAGACTGCAGGCAGCCTATCACAGCACAGGGAGTGAGTCCCAGCATAGGGGGCATGTCCCGACCCGGGTTGAACGAAATAGCAGGCAGCCAATCACAGCAAAGGGGGCATGGCCCGACCACAGGCTTCAGATTTAGCTCTAGACACTCACAGATTAGCTCATAGCTGCTATACGAAATGATTTAGGTAACACTCACCAATTGCAAAATTGTTTATTTTTACTGTCCCCATCATTACAGTTATAATCTTTGTAGCGAGAAACCCCCTTTAAGGAAAACATTTTATGTACAAATCATATATTAGGTTGATTACCACAGCCCTAGAAGTTAAAATTGAAGCCTCGTTGCAAAATAAATTTTTGGGTAACTTTTTGTACAGATGTCTTTTCTTACCTTTCTTCTTGGCATATCCTGATATAAGTGGAGTGAGATGAGCAGCTCTGAGGAAAAAAAAAACAAAAACAAAATATAAACATGATTTTTCAGTACTCTGTTGAGAGTTATTTATGTTACACGTCTCTATATTTGGTCCCCCAGTGGTAGTGATATGATCTGCAGCCTGCTGATTAGTGTGTCAATACTCTGTTGGGAGTTGTTTATGTTATATGTGTCTATATTTGGTCCCTTACTGGTAGTGATATGAGCTGCAGTCTGCTGATCAGTTTTTCAATACTCTGTTGGGACTTATATGTGTCTATATTTGGTCCCCCAGTTGTAGTGATATGAGCTGCAGCATGCTGATCAGTTTTTCAATACTCTATTGAGAGTTGTTTATGTTATATGTGACAACATTTGGTCCCCCAGTGGTAGTGATATGAGCGGCAGGCTGTTGATCAGTTTTTCAATACTCTGTCAGGAGTTTTTTTTTTTTAAATGTGCCCTATTTTTGGGTTTCCCTTTTACGGGGTGGGTGATAGGGACTGCAGTCGGGTTTGTTCATTTTTTTCCAATTTACTCTGGGGGGACTTATAGGGGTCTAATTTGGGGCCCCCCAAATTTTTGAAGTGATATAAAGCTCCAGTCTGCTGATCATTTTTTTAATACTCTTTTGAAGTTGTTTATTTTAAAATGGCCTATTTTTTCCCCCTACCCTGGAAATGAAATACTGCGCTTGCTGACCATTTTTTCAATACTCTGGGGGGGGATCTTTTTTATTTTTTTTGTGACAACTTTTTGGGTCCCCCGGGGTAGTGATATAAAAGGGCCCAGCTGTTGACCCTTTTTTTTCAAAAACTCTGTTGGGAGTTTTTTGAGTTATATGTGACAAAAATTTGGGCCCCCCAGGGGAAATTGATATGAGTGAAACCCTTGCTGACGGGTTTTTTAAAATACCCCGGGTGGGGAGTTGTTTATTTTTATATTTTTTTTATTTGGCCCCCAAATGGTAGGTTTATGAGTCGGCGCTGATCAGTTCACTAGCTTGTCACAGTATTTTATTGAATTTGTATAATGATAAACACAATTCCTAATCTAAATTCATAGAAAAAAAGGGTGGAAATATCTGTTTTGGGAAATAGCTTTGTCTGCTGACATCATTTTGCAGTGTTAAGAAATGTCATGATTTCTCCTAAATCACCCCAGCAATGTGCCAGTAACTACTCCAGTCGCAAAGACCTGGACCCAGCCCTAGATTGAGAATCTCTGAGTGAGTATTAATGCCGTTCCTGATAAGAACCTTGGAAGGAGACCCGCAGTGGACCTTGTTCTGGAACTTTTTCAGCACAATCAGCTGGTGCGTTGGCTACCGAAATAAATAAACAAGCACTAGACGAATGAAAAAAACTTGGCAATGTCACCAGGACGATGGGACGTTCCATTGTGGTTTCCAGTCATCCTGCCCAACGGCAAAACATCACAGAGATAAAACCATCTGTGTGCAACATAACGATAAACCGTCTCCCCAGTCCTACAAACACAATATGGTGGCAGCGGGTTATCACAGTGGTCAACACAGATTAAGACTTGCCACCGGCCAAAAAAGGGATTAGGCAAGAAAAACAGATATCTTGACTCCAAGGGTTGAACGGGACATTTAGCAAATTCTGCTTACATGTGGATAAAAGTCTACAGCAGCCAACAAAGCACAAGAAGCCGTCCATGACAGCAGTCTGATACCAAGACACAATAGGAAAGACAAATCAATGCAAATCCTTCTACCTCAAAGTAGAGACAGAAAAGCACAAAACTGTGCACAGGCAGAACCACGCATCAACTCTAGAGGCTCAAGAGGTCTATAGCTCTGCCACCTACAGTAAATGGGCATAGACTTGTTATAATTTTCTTTTGATGACCAATAATATTGCAGTTTTTGTACATAGGGAGCAGTATTATAGTAGTTATATTCTTGTACATAGGTGGCAGTAAATTAAGAAAATTATACTTCTTGTAACATAGGGTGCAGTATTATAGTAGGTTTTTATATTCTAGTAGCAAAGGAGCCAGTAAATATAGCATTATTATTCTTGTACATATGAGGCAGTATTATAGTAGATTATATAATTCTAGTAACATAAGGAGCAAATTAAAGTATAGAATAATCTGTACATAGTGGGCATTAAATAATATTATGTATTAAAATTCTATTGGTACATAGGGAGCAGTAGTATAGTAGTAAATATATACGTAGTAAACAACATGATCCAGTATTATAGAAATTTTAATATTCTTGTACAAATGGGGCATATAATAGTAGTATATATTCCTAGTACATAGGTATCAGAAATTAAAGGTAGTTATATTCATGTGCATAGTGGGCAGTTATATAGTAGTATATATACATGTACATAGGGTGGCAGTATTATAGTAGTTATATTCGTGTACATATATGGCAGTATTATATTAAGTTATATTCTTGTACATAGGAGCAGTATTATAGTAATTATCTTCTTGTACTTAAGGGCAGTATTATATAAGTTCATATATCTTGTACTTTGGGACATTTTTATAGTAGTTAAAGTGTCTTTACATAGGGGACAATATTATATAGTTATATTCCTTGAACAAAGGGGGGCAGTAATTATAGTAAATTTATATCTTGTATCATAGGTGACAGGTATATAGTATTTTTTATATTCTTGTCCATCGGGTGCAGTAATAATAGTAGTTTATATTCTTGTACATAGGAGCAATCAGTAATTAATAGTAATTAAAATTCTTGTTTACATAGAAACAGTATTATAGTAGTTTTATATTCTTAATACATAATGGGCAGTATTATAGTAGTTTATATTCTTGTACATAGGACCCAGTATTTAAAGTAGTTATATTTCTTGTATATAGGAGCTGTATTATAGTAGTTTTATATTCTTGTAATATGGGCAGTATTATAGTATTTATAATCCTTGTAGCATAGGGAGCAGTATTTATAGTATTTCTATTCTTGTACATAGAGGCAGTAATTATAGTAGGTATATTCTTGTACATAGGAGGCAGTGATTATAGTAGTTATAATCTTGTACATAGGAAAGGAACTAAAATTAAGTAGTATACATTCTTTTAACGTAGTGGCCAGTGTTTATAGTAGGTATATTCTGTACATAGAGCATTTATTTATAGTAGCTTATATATTCATTTACCATATGGGCAGTGTTTTATAGTAGTATATTTCTTTTACAATAGGGGGCCAGTGTTTATGTAAGTTAGATTCTTGTACATAGGAGCAGTAATCAGCAGTTATATTCTTTTACATAGGGGCCAGTGTTATAGTAGGTATGTTCTTTTACAAAGGGGACAGTGTTATAGTAGGTATATTCTTTTACATACGGAACAGTGTTATAGTAGGTATATTCTTTTACATACGGGACAGTGTTATAGTAGGTATATTCTTTTACATACGGGACAGTGTTATAGTAGGTATATTCTTTTACATAGGGGACAGTGTTCTAGTAGTTATATTCTTGTACATAGGGGGCAGTATTATAGTAGTCATATTCTTAGTACATAGGATGCAATATTATAGTATTATAGTTCCCTTTACATAGGGGACAGAATTATAGTAGTAGTTATATTCTTGTACATAGGGGGCAGTATTATAGTAGTTGGAGTCTTGGTAGAGGGGGGGGGGGGGGGGGGGGGGGGGGGGGGGGGTTACGGGGGGGGGGGGGGGGCATGAGGGCATTATTATAGTATTTATATTCTGTACCTAGGGGGCAGTATTATAGATAAGTTATATTCTTGTACAATGAGCAGTAAATTAATAGTAGTTTTATATTCTTGTTCATAGGACAGTATTATAGTAGTTTATAATTCTTTTACAATAGGGGGCAGTATTAAGAGTAGTTATATATTCTTGGTACATAGGGGCAATATTATAGTATTTATAATCCTTGTAACATAGGGGGCAGTATTTATAGTAGTTATATTCTTGTACATAGTAGCAGTGTTATAGAAGTTATATTCTTTGTACATAGGAGCACCTTATTATAGAGTTTATTCTTGTACATAGGAAGGCACTATTTATAGTAGTTTTATCTTCCTTGTATCGTATAGGGCAAGTATTATAGTAGTTTTATATTCTTGTACATAGGGACATTATTATAGTAGTTTATATTCTTGTGGACATATGGGACATTATTATATAGATATATTCCCTTGTACAAAGGGGGCCCAGTATTATAGTAATTATATTCTTGTAACATAGGGGACATAATTTATAGGTAGTTATAACTTGTCCATAGGGGGCAGTAATAATTAGTTATATTCTTGTAACATAGAGCATATTATATAGTTAATACTGTACATAGGAACAGTAAATTATAGTAGTTTTAAATTTCTTATACATAGGGGGCAGTATTTTAGTATTTTATATTCTTGTACATAGGAGTAGTATTATAGTAGTTTATATTCTTGTAACATAGGAGCCAGTATTATAGTAAGTTTTATATTCTGTACATAGGGGCAGTGATTAGTAGTTAAGTTTATTATCCTTTGTACATAGGGAGCAGTAATTTAGTAGTTATATTCTTTGTACATAGAGCATTAATTATAGTAGTTATAATTCTTTTACATAGGGTGCAGTGTTATAGTAGTTATATTCTTGGTACATAGGAAGCATTATATAGACAGGTTATATTCTTTTACAAAAGGGCCGAGTGTTTTATAGTAGGTTATGTTCTTTTTACGAAAGGGGACAGGTGTTTATAGTAGGTTATATCTTTTACATACGGGACAGTGTTTTATTAGTAAGGTATATTCTTTAACCAAGGGACAGTGTTATAGTAGTTATATGCTTGTACATAGTGGGCAGTATTATAGTAGTTATATTCTTTTACATACGGGACAGTGTTATAGTAGGTATATTCTTTTACATAGGGGACAGTGTTATACTACTGTAGTTATGTTTTTTCGTATTGAAAATCTTTTATATCTCACAAAGTCAATTACTCTGCAGGAGACTTATTGAACAAGCCTCCTGGGTGAAAGAGAATAAAAATTTGTGCTGTGTTGTGAGATATAGCGATGGATAATAAAATAAAGACAATCAAACACGTTTTTTAGGACTCAGTTATTTCATTTGGAGTTTTGCTGAAGTTACAAATAGATGCAGATATGGCAGCTCGTGATAACACAATGAGGTCCCATTATTAGGGATGTCATGGAGACACTTTATGGCAGTATTTCTCTTGACACCGTCACAACTCTTTCTTTGTATTTGGTTAGAAACAGTTCACAGAAACAGCAATAAAGATAAACTATAAATTCTTCTGGATATCACATAATCAGGACTGGGGGATTTTGTATCACTGCAATAAGAATAGCCCAGCTAAGACACATTGTATATGCAGCACTGAATGGGGTAAGCCCATGAGACTCATCCCACTTAGTTCATTGAGCAATGGCACCCAATTATTTCATTTAAGGAAGTCTCTATTTATGTTATTCAAAGATAACCCTCATACACTCCATAGAGTGATAGCCCCCACATCCTGAGGGATAACCTCCACTTACTTCCCTCTACTTTCTTTGTTGAGATATTGTTCCCTACTTACGTCATCAAGGAATAACCCCCATTTACTTTATGGAGGGATAGTCTCCATTTGCTTCATTGAGGGATAGCCCCTATTTAAGTCATTTAAAGATACTTACTCCATTGAGAGTACTTCATTAAGAGATTGTCCTCATTTACTTTACTAAGGGAAAGCTCCACACTTTGTCCCATTTAAATTATTGAGGGATATCCCCCTACTTTCTTTATTGAGAAATAACCCCACTCACTTCATTGAGGGATAACCCCCCACTCATTTCATTGAGGGATAACCCCCCACTCACTTCATTGAGTGATACCCCCCCCACCCCCACGTACTTCATGGAGGGATAACCAGGCGGACGCTTGACTCTGGGCCCCAGTACAAAAGTACACGTTTCCAAAACAGGTATGTGTAAAATAACCATTGGTGCCCCCTTAAGTACCCGAGTCCAAGTGTGACTATTATTCCTGTACCTCACCATTTCTAACACTATACTTCCCGGGCATGACCCTTTAAAAAGTCTACTTTGGTAACACACAACCATAAAATTATCACCTAAAGAGGAACTATCACCTCCAGGAAACCTTATGTAGCAATAAAAGACTAAAAAATAAATAAATAAATAAACACTTTCTCAATTATGTTTAATTAGGGAAATTAAAGCTTTTCATCTGAATTTTTTTTATTTTAAAGTGCTGGCCCTTTAAAACAGGACTGAAGTTGGGCCAAATCAGCTCCTGACTGACCACACGATGGATCACTATGTTGACAGCTCTGTGAAACCTCCTGCTTCTGAGCTGGGAGATTCTACAGTGCAGGGGAAAGCCTGTAAATTTGTATCATCTGTACACTGGGAATCTCTGTGCTGTTATATTCATGTCGGGTGTTAGTACAGTAACAGCAGTATAATATGGATGCCTGTGTGCCATGGAGGAGAAGGCTAAAAGCAAAAGGTAAACCCTGACAGACATATGTCCCCAGTGTGCTCTACCTTCTGCAGTGTATGCACAGTGAGATACTCAGATGAACCCTGTAGAAACAGCTGTCCTCAGCTCCCCCTGCACAGTTGGTACCTCCCACAGAAGGACTCTAACCAGATTGTGAAAGTAAAACCTGTTTTCCTGTAATTCCGAGGGAAATCATGTGATTTGCTAAGGACATCGACTTCAGAAAAGTCTTTTCTATTCATCTACTATAAATTTGTGTGTGTTTGTGTGGTGGTGATAGGTGAGCTTTAAATGCTTAAATTATTATGTGTTCATTGTGCTGCACTTATACACCTGTAGTCACTATATGGTAATAATACGGGGCCACTGTATGGTGAGATTATATACTTTCTACTAATATTATATGGGCAATATTTAGGAAAGTTATGCGGCCACTACATGGTGACATTATGTGGGCATTCTATTGTGATAATATGTAGGCACTGTAAGGTGACATTATGCGGAAATTATATAGTGATATTATATGGGCAGTATATGGTAATTTATGGTAACTGTACTGTCATGTTATGTTGACAAAGGATGGTGATATGGAACTGTGCATTGATATTATATGCAACGTGGAAATCCCTAAAGAAGCATTTATGCTATCTATCATACATGAAAAAACTTTGAGACTCTCGGTTCACATATTTTGATCAAAAGATGTTTAAGCTGCCCACGACTTTCAACGTGGTCTCAAACGGTGCAGTCCCTATCCTATCTTTACCTCTCAATCGAGGCCAATCGAAGGCCTCTCCTGGGACAACCGACCTCCATTTATTCAGAGAGAAAAAATAAAAAAACAAACCCAACCTGGCAAAGCTCCCTTCTTATGAACAGCCTGTTAGAGTGTGCGTGTGAACATGAAAAAAAAAACACAAAATGGAAGCACCCTTTTCCTCCCCCATAAAGGTTTGAAAATCCAATTACACCCGGAGTATAAACGTATGTTTCTGCACACAAAAACATTTCTGAAAAACGTAATGCAAACCTGGGTGCCACTGGCAGGGCTGCGGCACACATGTAATTATACAGTACGCACACAGAACTCGTGCCCCCCAGCGTCACATTTCTGCCAAAAAGGGGGCATACACAACGTGGAAATCCCTAAAGAAGCATTTATGCTATCTATCATACATGAAAAAACTTTGAGACTCTCGGTTCACATATTTTGATCAAAATATCGTGGGCAGCTTAAACATCTTTTGATCAAAATATGTATGATATTATATGGGCACTATATGACAACATTTTGGGGTAAAATTATGTGAGCACTATATAGTTATATTTATGTGGCACTATTAAAGTGATAGTATAATAGGTTGCTATTAATGGCAACATTGTGGGGTATAATTACTATGTAGTTATATTATAGAGGCACTTTATAGTGATTGTATATATGTACTGGATGGCAACATTGTGGGGTATAATTACTATATAGTTATATTATGGAGGCACTATATGGTGATCTTATGTGGGTTTATGTGGGGATATTATGTAAGCACTGCAATATTATGTTGGCGCTGTGTATTAAAATTAATTGGGCAATACATGTTGAAATTATGTGAACACTGGATGGGGATATAATGTCGGCACTCTATAGGGATGTTATGGTATGTGGACACTGGATGTGGATATCATGTGGGCACTGGACAGTGATGAGCGATTTTGTCAACTATCGTCATCGGGTTCCAAATAGTCCGAAATCGTTCAATTATCATGCCGATAACCATAGTCGATAATAAGATTATCGCCGATGACCATTAAAGTCTATGGGAGAGAAACAACACCTTCATTATTACACCCAAACAGGGATGGAGAAGCTGGAATTAACATCCACAACAGAAAAAAAGTCACAGACCATGCACTATCCCTGTCCTGTACCACAGCCTGACCCACAAATTAAAAAGTGCCGGAAAAAGGAGTCTTTCAACCACCATTTTAGTTGAACTGGACATGGACTATACCTGTCCTGGACCGCAGCATGACCCACATGACAATGATGAAGACGGACATTTTTGGCCGTGGACTGGGAGGACGAGGAGGTAAGACTGACAAGAGTGCAGGTTTCATTAACCACGAAGGACAGATAGGCGACGCCGTTTCGTTACAGAGATTCCCACCGGGCCCCTGAACCACGATGACAGGTCCTGAACGGTCCCCCCTGCACTGATGATCCGCTGTCTTGCGTTTGTCTCCAGGCACTGGAAGGAGCACACCTTCTCTCGTACCGCTCTACCTCCATGTCCTACCCCCCTCTGTTGCTCTCTTACAACCTGCATTCGCCCATGTTCAGAAAGATAAAAAATTTGAGAAGGTAATGAATAGTTTTGAAAGTCCTCTTTATTGAAAGATGGCAAATCACCAGCTATTCTCAAATCCCTCATAATTTCCTACAGCCAACCTAGGATAGAAACTGAAATGTTTTCTAGCGAATACCTGTGAAAATGCCGATCCTGGTGGAAGAACCGTAAGACAAAAACTACATGTTCTCCTTCAGCTCCCAGGGAATATACAACTGCCCAGTAGGATAGGAAAGATAGTTTTCAACAAAATATCATACAAGTGCGCTATCTGCGCCAAAACTGAGATTCACCCGAGCCCAATAAATCTATTCAGAAGTTACAACATACACGGATGATAAACTGTGTTATTTGCAGTCAATGACAAAAGAGAACATGTTTACTAGAAAAATGTTTCTATCAAAATAGTCTACAAGGTGGCTATTTTGAACAAAACTACTAGGGCCGCACCACGTGCAATACAGCTAATTTAAAAGTTATAAAACGATAACAAACAATTTCACCTCCAAGGTTGTGAGGGTGGGTGCTGTCCAAAAACTGGTAAAAAAAAAGCAGGCAACGAGTCTGGGCGTGCACTAAACAACATCCCTCCTTTCAAAAGTCTGCCAGGCCTGCCTGCCTGCCTGTGTTTTCGCTCTGCACCCCCCCCCCCCCCCATCCCCACCCCCTGTGGCTGTAACAGCCGCTAGATGCTTCTTTAAAAGTCTCCTGTTTAACTAACAAGAACTGAAATTCTCTAATCTACCTATATTCTAATGTTTCACAAATCTAAAAGCCATAGTTTGTCTGTGGTGATAAAGAGAACTGTGGTCCTCTGAGCCTTTGAAGCTGTATTGAGAGAGACCGAGCACATTCCTGCACTAAGTGGAGAGAAACACTGAAAGACTGATGCTGAACGGGAAGGGGCCTGTTCTATGCAAAACATAGGTCCATGTGATTTTTCCAGCCAATGACAAACCAATACACATCCAGTCATGACGTCGCACACACAGCCCCACCCTGCTTCTTATTCTCTAAGCTGATTTGGTGCTGGCCGCCCAAAATACAGGAAGCGCCGAAACATGGCGCGATAGTAAAAATATTAGTCTTGTCAGATTCCTCACCTAAAATAATCCGTGTGATACAGGAAAATTCCGATCAACCTAAAAATTGTGCCGATTTCAACTTTGTCGATTATAATCGCTCATCCTTAGCACTGGATGTGGATATTATGTGGGCACTGGATGTGGATATTATGTGGGCATTGGATGTGGATATTATGTGGGCACTGGATGTGGATATTATGTGGTCACTGGATGTGGATATTATGTGGGCATTGGATATGGATATTATGTGGGCACTGGATGTGGATATTATGTGGGCACTGGATATGGATATTATGTGGGCACTGGATGTGGATATTATGTGGGCACTGGATGTGGATATTATGTGGTCACTGGATGTGGATATTATGTGGACACTGGATGTGGATATCATAGGGGCATTACATGGTGTCTATATTTATTACTCTTTAGTGCTATTATGTGTTGATTTATTATATAGTTAATATCATGGCTGTATTACTTTGGAATGGGCCTTATTTACTTGCTTTGGTCAGAGGCTTCCAGAGAGCCTTAGGTGGAATCCTCACATGTTACCCCCTGTAGTTACCATAGAAGTCATTATAACCCAAATTATCTTTCCCTCCCATATCCCTCGGTGGTGCATGACTACATTGCAGGCCTGGAAAGTTAAAGCCGCGCTTTTGTGAAAACAATCAGAGAATTTAATGGCCAATTATTGATTTTCCCATAAAGGAGCTCTTGTTCTACAGATGGAGTTTATAGTTGCGGGCAATGTTTCGGCGCGCGGGGACGCCCGTCACAGATTCCTGCCTTCAGTTTGACACCTGTAGCCGTGTCACATTCTTTCTATTGAAGGGGAACAAATGTTAGTGTTTTATTTATTACATTTCCACCGATCTCCCAATCAATAATTCTGACACATTCATTTATTTTTCCATTTTTCTTAGTTCTAACTGGAGCAGTGACGCCGGTGGGTGACATGCGGGGGCCGCCTGTGGTGGTAAACACTGTCCATTCACAGGAGAATGGGATACTTTCTTTCCAGGAATTTATTCATAATTACTGAGCCAATGAATTGAAGGCAATTTAATGGGCAACATAATAACATTTTACAGCGAGATGAAATAGTTCAATCAATTCTGCCCAAGGCGCCCTAATATAAGATTGTCGAGCCTGGTTGGGTTTTCCATTGGGATATGAGATATCCATGCACTGTTACATATGAACCAAAATTGGCACTATGGGGCATTGCTATAGGGGGTGCAGTGGTAGTAGTTGACTGGACATCTGTGCCTTAAAGGGGTTTCTCACCACAAAGATAAAGCCTTTTTTAACAATAAGTTACAATGTAAATGAAGACTATTACCAAATACATTGCTGTTTTGATTTTATTCAGGACATAAGGAAGATTGTATCTCCTTTTTGTACACAAAAGTTTCTCTTGGTTACTGACCACCTCTCTCTTCACTGCCTTTTATCTGATTAATCCAAGCTGCCGTTCGACCATGCTGAGTCACTCCTTGCTAAGTCTTATTACAACACAGATCGTTGATTATCCTAAGATAATGGACAATTTTGCTCCTTAAAGATTTGCTGCCTTATAATGTACACATACAGACACCAGTGTCATTCACGGTACTACAGTAGAAATCAGTGGAAATAACAGAGTTGGCTTAGTGCCAATCACTGCTGACGAACCACCCACAGCCCAGACCTGGAAGTGTGAGCCCTGAAGCGGTAGAGCCACCCGATTCTGAAACATTAATTTGGGAGCCTGAAGCTCTAAGCCAACCCCCAATTCTGAACAGGGAAGGTGGGGTGAAGCTGTAACAGTCCAAAAGCCTGAAACATGAAGTCAAAGTCTGAAAGCCTGTGGAACTGCCCACGAAGCCTCTACAGGAAAGTATACCCTGAAGCAGTAGAATCCACCCACAGATCAACAGGAATAGGAGACCCTGAAAAACTTTAGAACCACAACCCCAGCATCAACAGGAAGTGGGGAGCCGAAGCTGTTAGAACTTGCCTACATCTGAAACAGGTAAGTGTGAGCCTAATCTGTAGAAATCACCCACAGCCTGATCAGGAGGTCCAAGTCTGAAGCTGTGGGAACTGTCCCACACGCCACAACAGGAAGTGAGGAACCCTGGAAGCCTGTAGAACCACCCACAGCATCAACAGGAAGTGGGAGCCTGAAGCTGTAGAACTGCCTACAGTGAACAGGAAGTGTGAGCCTGAAGCTGTAGAACCATCCATAGCCTGAACAGGACATCAAAGTATGAAGCTGTAGAATCACCCACAGCCTCAACCGGAAGTGGGACTCTGAAGCTGTAGATATATCCACAACTTGAACAGGAAGTGTGAGCCTGAACTGTTAGAACCCCCAACAGCCTGAACAGTAAGTGGGAGCATCAAACTGTAGAACCACCCGCAGACAGACCTGGAAGTGGAGCCTGAAGCAGGTTAAACCAACCCACAGCCTGATCTAGGAATGTGGAGTCCTAATCTGTAGAAACCGCCCCAGCCTGAACAGGAAGAGTGTGAGCCTGAAACTGTAGGATCATTTCACAGCCTGATCAGGAAGTGGAGGCCTGAAGCTGTAGAACCACCCACAGCCCGAACCTGAAGTGGCAGCCTGAAACTATAGAACTGCCCACAGCCTGAACAGGAAGTTGTAGCCTGAAGCTGTAGAACCACTTACAGTGAAACAGCATGGTGAGAAAATCTTAAGGTTGATATTTGAGGGAATGTTTTTAAAACCAATTCGATTCAAGCCTCCTTGAATTGTTTAGGTTCAGTTCAAATTTAACACTGACCCCAAACAAAGGACAACAATTCTTTTTAGAAAGTCCTGCGATGTCCCTCCATGATCGCCCCTCTCTAACTTGCTTGGATTATACGTATGTTGTGCAAGTATCCAGCGTGTCCACACTCCTATATAGAAGGGTTAGGGGGATGTCCAGAAGTTTCCTTCAGACTCTGCTCCCTGGAGCATTGAGTGACAGCCATCCTGAGGCTCTATGGGTTCACATGTTGGCGCCTGATATGAGTATGTAATATTATGGCCACAGAATGACGCGACCCTGGCATCAGTCTGCAAGGCTTTCTGCCCCGCTTGGTGCCCTCACATGGACTTGGTGGCATCAGTCTGCAGCACGTCTGCCCCGCTTGTGTGCCCTCACATGGACTTGGTGCATCAAGTCTGCAGCAACGTCTTCCCCGCGTTTTGGTGCCCTCACATGGACTTGTCCTTCCTATCTGCAGCACGTCTGCCCCCGCTTTGTTGGCCCCTCACTGGACTTGGTGGCATCATTCTGCAGCAACTTCTGACCCCGCTTGGTGCCCACCATAACGTGGACTAGGTGGCAATCAGTCTGCAGCACGACTGCCCGCCCCGCTTGGTTGCCCTCACGTGGACTTGTGGCAACAGTCTGTCAGCACGTCTGACCCCTTAGTGCCCTCACAGGACTTGGTGGCAATCATCTAGCAAGGCACGTCTGCCCCCGCCTTGGTGCCCCTCACGTGATTTGGTGGCATCAATCATGCGAGCACACGTCTGCCCCCCGCTTGGTGCCCTCACGTGGACTTAGGTGGGCATCATTCTGCAGCACTCTGCCCCCTCATTTGGTTCCCTCACGTTGACTTGGTGGCAGCAGTCCCTGCAGCACGTACTGCCCCCCGCTGTGCCCCTCATTGGACTTGGTGGCAATCAGTCTTGCAGCCAACTCTGCCCCGCTTGGTGCCCTCACGTGGACTTGGTGGCATCAGTCTGCAGCACGTCTGCCCCGCTTGGTGCCCTCACGTGGACTTGGTGGCATCAGTCTGCAGCACGTCTGCCCCGCTTGGTGCCCTCACGTACTGTAGGTGGCAAATCATCTGCAGCACGTCTGCCCCGCTTGGTGCCCTCACATGGACTTGGTGCCATCAGTCAGCAGAAAGTCTGCCCCGCATGGTGCCCTCACAAGGAATTGGTCCAGACAGGCTGCAGCACGTCTGCCCCGCTTGGTGCCCTCACGTGGACTTGGTGGCCACAGTCTGCAGCAAGTCTGCCCCGCTTGGTGCCCCTCACATGGACTTGGTCCTTGCCTATCTGCCAGCACGACCCTGCCCCGCTTGGTGCCCTCACATGGACTTGGTCCTTCCTATCTGCAGCACGTCTGCCCCGCTTGGTGCCCTCACATGGACTTGGTTGCCTCATTATGCAGCACGTCTGCCCCCCCTGGTGCCCTCACATGTACTTGGTGCTTCATTTCTTCAGCTCGTCTGCCCCGCTTGGTGCCCTCACATGGACTTGGTCCTTCCTATCTGCAGCATGTCTGCCCCGCTTGGTGCCCTCACATGACTGGTCCTTCCTAGCTGCAGCACGTTCTGCCCTGCTTGGTGCCCTCACACTGGACTTGGTGCCTCAGACTTTGCACGTCTGCCCCGCTTGGTGCCCTCACATGGACTTGGTGGCCTCAGTCTGCAGCACGTCTGCGCCCGCCTTGGTGGGGGGACCCTTTCACATGGACTTGGGGGCATCATCTGCAGTCACGTCATGCCTCGCTTGGTGCCCTCACATGACTTGTTTGGCCTCAGTCTGCGAGCAACGTCTGACCCGCTTGGCGCCCTCACATGGACTTGGTGGCATCAGTCTGCAGCACGTCTGCCCCGCTTGGTGCCCTCACATGGACTTGGTGGCATCAGTCTGCAGCACGTCTGCCCCGCTTGGTGCCCTCACATGGACTTGGTCCTTCCTACGTGCAGCATGTCTGCCCCGCTTGTGGTGCCCTCACATGGGACTTGTCCTTCCTATCTGTACACACGTCTCTGCCCCTCCCAGGTGCCCTCACATGGACTTGGTCCTTCCTATCTGCAGGCGGCTCCGCTCTCATTATGTTTCTTGAGGATAAACAGATTGAATGCGAGCGGCTTGTTTGCATCCCCGATGAGCCGGGCGCAGCCTCATGACAAATGATAGAAGTTTACAGATCTGCTGACTCCTCCACTACTTGATGAGATTGTGGGCAATTTAAACATTATGCAATGTAATTTGACTCCTCATGGGGCGCAGTGATTTATTTTTCTAAGAAAGATGGGAAAATCATGAAGCTATTTTAAGAGTTATTTTTTATGTTTCTTGAGGAAGAAAAATGTTACATGTCCAAGAACATAGAAGACGCCTGAGAGTTAACTGTGTGCCCATGTCTTCTGTTGCCTGTAGGATCTCAGCTTGATACAGAGACAGGAATCTTAATCCTTATTAATACTGCGGCACTTTTTGTTTGTTAATCAAGGAAACAGAATGAATATCTGCATCTTACGTATCTAACAATGTGGAACAGCGGTAGATACCTAGGGCGACATGTACCCTGTTGCCCCAAAAATAAGACATCCCTCGATAATAGGACCTAGTGCAATTTTTTTCAAGCTTAGAAATATAAGGCCTCACCTTAAAATAAGACCCAACATCAGTCATCACTACAGCTACCCCACAACATGCATCATTTAGATAGGTCTTACCTTGTGTTAGAGGCTACCTGGACAAGGGGTGCTCATTTAAAGGGGTTTAATAGTCTCCAAAAAAAACCTCTGTCCACCGATGAAGCCGGTTTAGCTGATGAAACATTTTGGGGAGGTCAGGCATGATGTTTTAAATTGTGATTTCTCACCTCTGTCTACAAGTGCCACCCGCTGCAGAGGGTCTCACAGAGGTAAGACCTTATATTGTTTATGTCCATCGGATTAGGGGATGAATGCCCAAGAAGTATGTTTTGGTATTCCTTATTGGAGTTAGTAAATCACTGTAGTTATATAAGGTTCCCGCTGTAAATCCCAGGTTGTGCTCCACCAGACTTGATATAGAAAAGGAGTTATTTCCTTCACAATTAGAAAGAAAACAAATTGAGAGGTGAGAAATCAGGTTTTTTAAAATAGTGTGTATCGAGGTTGTGTTATACATAATAAAAGTTAAGTTTTAGGGCTTTATAGATTGAGAACTGATAGAGTAAATATAGTCTTTAACGGGGTTGTCTCAATACATTGATTCATCTCACCTCAGTCCTCTTTTCTTGGTTCAGTTTTGAATTCAGGGGGGCGTGTTTACTGGCTTCACTAGCAGCAGTAGAAGCCAGTTCTGTAGCTATAAGCAACTAGTGCTAGGCAACCTATCAGGAGAGTATACGATCAGTCTGGTAGCTATAGCGACCAGTGGCTGGCAGCCTATCAGGAGAGGATTGAACAGGTCTGTAGCTATAGCGACCATGCGTGTCAGCCTATCAGTAGACATCAAAACAGGTCAGTACTAAACGACCAGTGCTTGCAGCCTATCAGGAAGAATTGACAGGTCAGGTAGCTATAGGCCGACTCAGCGCTGTCAGCCTACTCAGAGAGATTGATACAGGTCTGGTAGCTTATAGCAACATAGCGCTGGCAGCCTATCAGGAGAAATCGAACAGGTCTGTAGCTATAGCAACCAGTGCTGGCAGCCCATCAGGAGAGATCAAACAAGTCGTTACTATACGACCAGATGCTAGGCAGCCTATCAGGAGAATCAAACAGGTTCTTTAGCTATAGCGACCAGTGCTGGCAGCCTATCAGGAGAGATCAAACAGGTGCTGTAGCTATAGCGACCTGAGTAGTATCAGATTCAGCCCATACAAGAAGGGGATATCTAGGAATAGGGTATGACACTGTTAATGGACACATATTGCATAGTGACTTGTTTATGCAAGATCTTTAACATAAAAAGTCAGCATCCCTGTAGTGAACAAGAAACCCCCTTTTTAAGGAAGGCTTATTGCTAGACATGTGAGATTGGAGTCACAAGAAATTCACCATTAAGCTCAGGGTTTGGAAGTGATGATGATTTCCAGAAGATAGAAGACAGATGTCTTGAATAAATGTTGCTTTTTGTTCATAAATACCATATATTGTTGTACATGGAAACGAAGATCACAAGAAAATATCTTAATGCAATTGAGAGAACACCAGGCAATGCTTGATAGATAGTGACTTTGGAGAAGTTCTGCTCTACCGTAAATAGGAGTCATCAATGGGCCAAACAGGCCTGCCAACGAGAACTTTACAACATGCCTGGTGCAATCTGAGATTAGAAATTGGGCTGCCCCACTATGCTGATGTCTGTGAGACATGACTACATATGGAACAAAACGTTCATCGGAAAACTTAAGCCATCTGCTCCCTGCATATAAGACCTACGCGAGCAAAAATTAATTAAGACCACTGTTCGTATTTTTTCGGGAAAACAAGGGTTATGAAAAGGCTGCAAACCAGTTTTCTGCACAGCTTTGAGCCAAAACCTGTTGTTGCCCAGTTCTATAGATTATGACTAGTTCTATGCCCATCATTGGTGCAGTCTGCAGTAGACTGGACACTTTTAGAATCGCGCCAAAGACGCACAAGATGCACCAAAGTTTGGTGCAAAACGTGCCATGCACATCCATACCTTGGCTGCGACAAAGGTTTGGCGCAAACACTTTCATACATACTGTCATATCTACACTCCTCAATATAATAATAATAATCTTTATTAAATTAGATACGCCAACATATTCCGCAGGTCACTTTACAATTTTGATGGTGTAGGTGCGACAAAAAACAAAAACAACATTGCACAATGAAAAGCTACTTACAGATGGACAACAGCAAGGTGGTTGATGGCCCTGCTCGCAGAGCTTACAAGTCTATGATAGGTTGTACGGGAGAACGAAGTGTAAAGAAGTGACTAGATTTACAATTGGTCCAGCCATGTGACATAAATATGGGGTTGTTTTATGTAGAATTCGGATGGACCTGCCACCGTGGTGGGTGGTGGTGCAGACAGCTACATCGATCATTTAGAACGGAGTGTCGTTCCAGGTTTCTTACATGCTTCCCTTGTTTGTCATTTATGAAGACGCCTTAGAGTTACACTGTGTGACTGTAACTTTTTCCTCTCATAAATCCATCAAATTCAATATGAATTGTTCAGGACAACCATTGTAAGTTGAATCCATAGACTGCTATGGAAAACTGGTCAAGTAGCAGGAGCAGGACATGTAGAAGCACACTGTAACTGTAGAGAGCGCTATAGACCACCAATCACTGCAAGCACCTCACTAATGCATTTAAGAGCTAGTACATGACATGTATATACCGCATTGTACTGTACAGAGGCGCTATAGACCACCATCACTGCATGCATCCGATGCACTAATACATGTAAGAGCAGTACAGGCCATATAGTACCGCACTGTAACTGTTAGAGAGGTCGCTATAGACCACCATAGCACTTCATGCACCTCACTAATACATGTAAGAGCAGTACAGTACAATGTAGTACGCAGCACTGTAGTTGGTTTTTTTGTGGGGGGGGGGGGTTATTTGGGGGGGCGTTGGGGGGGGGGGGGGGGGGGGGGTGTTAGAGAGAGGCGCTATAGACCCACCAATCACTGCATGCACCTCTACTAATACATGTAAGAGATACAGGACATTAGTACTGCTACTGTATTACTGTAGAAGGTGCTATAGACCACAAATCAGTGCACTGCCACCTCACAATACATGTAAGAAAGCATAACAGGACATGTAGTACCCCGCACTGTACTGTAGAGGAGAGGCGCTATAGACCCCAATCACTGGCATGCAACCCTCACTAATGGACACGTAAGAGCAGTACAGGACAATGTAGTACTGCTCTGTACAGTAGAGAGGCTCTATAGACCGCCAATCACTTCATGCTACCTCACTAAACATTAAAGAGCAGTACAGGACATGAGTACCAGCACAGTACTGTAGAGAGGTGCTAATAGACCACCATCACTGCATGCAGGTCACTAACACCTTATAGAGCAGATACAGGACAATGTAGTACCCGCATGTACTGTAGAGAGGTGCTATAGACCACCAATCACTGCATGCACATCTCACTAATACGTATAAGAGTAGTACAGGACATGTAGTACTGCACTGTACGGTAGAGAGGCGCTTAGACCACCAATCACTACATGCACCTACTAATACATGTAAAGCAGGAACAGGACATGTAGTAATGCACGGTACTGTAGAGAGGCGCTATAGACCATACCACCAATCACTACATGCACCTCACTAATACATGTATGAGCAAACAGGACTTGTAGTACCGCACTGTACTGTAGAGAGCGCTATAGACACACCATCACTGCATGGCAACCTCACTAATACATGTAAGAGCAGTACAGGACTGTAGTACCAGCACTGTACTGTAGAGAGGCGCTAATAGACCGCCAATCACTGCAAGCACCTCACTAATACACTAAGGCAGTACAGGACATGTAGTACCGCCAGCACTGCACTGTAGAGAGGTGCAATAGACCGCCAATCACTGCATGCACCTCACAAATACATGTAAGAGCAGTACAGGACATGTAGCCACCGCACTCTACTCGTAGAGAGGGGCGCTATAGCCCAATCACTGCATGCACCTCACTAATACATGAAGAGCATACGGGGACAGTAGTCCCGCACTGTACTGAGAGAGGGCTTAGACCCAATCACTGCATGCACCCCCCTTTAATGAAAGGGGAGTACGGGCAGAGTCCCCGCCTTTACTTAGAGAGGCGCTATAACCCCAATACTGCATGCCCTCACTAAAAATTGTAAGAGCAGTACAGGCTGTAGTACGCCTGTATGTAGAGGGGTGCATAGACCCCAATCACTGCAGCCCCTCACTAATACATTTTAAGAGAAAACAGGACTGTATACCCTTTTTTTGCTATCATGCAGAGGGGGGTCCTGCTCGGGGTTCTCCTCATAAAAAAGCAAATACAGTGGGATAACCCAGTGAGGGCCCCTTTCCCCCGGGGGCCCCGGATACTGGCCCTTGTTTGTGATCTTACTTGGGATGAATGACCTAATTGATGGGTCTTTTTGTGTTTTTTTGCTCAACATCGTCGATTTGAATGTTTTCGAGAAACAGGGGGGGCGCCTCTTTCCGGGTCAGGGTTATCAGCGGGTTTCCCAAAGGTTTAGAGAGGTGAGTTCCTCCGAGCACGGACTACAGGGACCCGAGCGCCGTGCACAGGCCTGATAAAGTTCACAATCCCCTTAGAATGAAAACACCATTATGCTTTATGTTTCCCACAAAGGGGGCGCAGCGGGGATCTGTGCCCCCCGGGGCAGCGTTATCAACAACGGCGGTGATGTCAGGTCTGGAGAAAACCGGCGCTTTATTTCCGGGGGGGGGGGGTGATTAGAATGATTCAGGTCTGGAAAAGCTTTATGTCCCGTAAAAAGAGGAACCGGGGGCAGATTAAAAGACACCGTGATCCCCAAATTTTTGACAGAGTCACCGGTAGTGCAGCAGAAAAGCACTGATGGCAGGGGGTGTCCATAAGGTCCGGAAGGTTGTCAATGAACCACAGCCTAGAGGTCCAAGAGCCAAAACCCCCCACCGGGGCCCCACTCGGGACTGCACCCAAGCTGCGGAGGGAAAAAGCCAAATGAGCCAACCCACATAAAGGGGCCCCACATGCTGACTGCCCAAGTGCTGGGGGGCCATAGAGCCAAACACCACCTCCGGGGGCCCCCACATCTGACTGCCCCCCACAGCTGCTGGAGGGTAGAGCAACACCCCCATCCAGGGCCCCCACTGGACTGCCCCCCAAAATTTTCGGGGATAGACCCAACACCCCCACCCGGGGCCCCCACATGTGACTCCCCCCAGCTCTGGGGGGGCTTAGAGCCAACACCACCATCCGGGGGGGCCCCACATGCTGACGACCCACAGTTCTGGGGGCCATGGCCAACACCCACCCCGGGGGGCCCCAATGCTGACTGAAAACCACAGTGCGGGGAGGACCATGACCCAACCCCACCCAGGGGCCCCACAGCTGACTGCACCCCAGTGCGGGGGGCCAAGAGAAAACACCAACCGGGGGCCCCACATGCTGACTGCATCCCAAGCGCTGGGGGAAAACCATGGGGCAACACCCCCACCGGGGGGCCCCACTTCTGCCCCCACGCTGTGGAGGGCCCATAAGCCAACCCCACATCCGGGGGCCCCACATGTACTGCACCCACAGCTTGGAGGCCCCAAGACCCAAAACACCACCACCCAAGGGCCCCACAGCTGTGGGGGCCAAGACCCAACACCCCATCCGGGGCCCCACATGCTGATGCACCCAATCTGGAGGCCTAAGCCAACCCCCACCATCCAGGGCCCCACATGCGACGCCCCAAAACTGCGGAGGGCCATAGAGCCCAACACCCCATCCGGGGCCCCCCAGCTGACTGCACCACAGCTGCTGGGGGGGCCATAAAAACCAACCCCACCATCCAGGGGCCCCCAATGCTGACTGACCCACAGCTCTGGGGGGCCCTAGACCCAACCCACCATCCAAGGGCCCCACGCTTGGGGGAGGCATAAGCCAAACACCACCATCCAGGGGCCCCAATGCGACTGCCCCAAAAATGCTGGGGGGGGCCCTGGCCAACACCCCCACCCCGGGGGCCCAAAAGCTGACTGCACCCCAGCTGCTGGAGGGAGCCAAATAGACCCCTCACCCCCAATCCAAAAGCCCCAATGTAACTGCACCCACAGCGCTGGAGGGCCATAAAAACCCCCCCACCCCGGGGGGCCCACTGGAATGCACCCAAAATACAGAAAAAAAATCAGGTTTGGGGGCCCTGCCCTGAACCTTTTGGGCCCCGGCGGGGATTATTGAGCAACCCCGGGGCATTACTAAACCCTAAATAAGTTGCAATTAAAATGCTACCACGGGGGGCCTCACATAAAACCCCGGGGCAGAGTATCCCATAATATGTGTGATTTTTTTTGTTATGGTGGACCCCCCCCCTTAGGATATCAATAAAGGTAAAAAAAAAGGGCACATCTGGGTTTTAAAAGATTATTAAATCTATTTGGCTTTTTTTTAATTTTTAGACCAATTTATCTACATTTCTAAAGGAAAAGGGTTGTCGCACTTGTGCAACTTTGTTTTTTTTTTTCTGTGGCATTTCCCCAATTTTTAGCCCCGTGTATGTGGTCCCAGAAAAAGGGGAGCTGCACAAATTACCTACTTCCATTTTCCGAGGGGCCGGGCCGCAACAACCTATGAGCTGACCTCCAAAAATGCTTTTCCCAAGGGCAATCTATGAATATAATCAATAAAGGACGAAGTGTCCTTTTATTCCTTTTTCAAATCCCAAAATGGGGTACATCAAAGACCAGCTTAAAAGTGACACCCATTATGTTTACTTTGTCGGGAGTTGTTTTTGCTTTGGGGACATGAAAAAACCTGGCTCGAGTCCCAATTCTATGCTAGTGTAGGATCGACAAACTTTATGAAAAGGGGGTTATGTTTCAAACATTGGTCATAGAGTCTAATGTGCCAAAATTTAAATTTTTTTTTGGGTGAAATGTATGAAACTTGGGGTATCAAGACCATTTTTTTTGTTTTTTCTCAGTGACAATGCACCGAATATGGGAAAGTGGTGAATGGCCTATTGAGGCCCCCGTAGGTTCAAGGCACCTAGCGTAACATTTAGCGCCCATGGTACTTTGGCTCATAAGTAATCCCAATCATTTATACATAAATGGCGAATTTCCAGATGGCTGTTTTAACTGTTCATTGATTGCTTTTCAAATTTAAATTGTATCATGTTAAAACAAAAAATTTTTTTTTTTTTTTATAATTAAAAAATTTTCAATTTTTTTTTTATACTTTAATATTGTACGTTAATTTTTGTTCAGAAAAAATGTAGGGCATGGGTCAGGCTTTATTTACCCACAGCAAAAGCGACCCTTAGGTCTCTGAGACATCGAGACCCATGGTTTCCCCAAGCAAATCACTGCCCTAGTTTCTATTCATGACATGCTATTCTAACACCTTTCTTTTCTTTTTATCCAGCTGTGATGAGTCTGTAATCATGATTTTAATTAGGC